>JBCJKH010019724.1:0-12645 GCA_039877255.1 Loriculus beryllinus
AATCATAACTTTCCTTTGAAGATGAATGGCCTAGGAGATTTGGATGTCATGATCAGGTAGATAAATGGAAGCTGAGCAGCTTCTATCTTCTTCCTCCACAACAATATTTAACCCCACTTACAGGTGTGAGCCAAACTGAATCTGTAATTTCTTCAGAGGGCATAGAAGTGTATTCATTGGCTCTATTTGGATCAAAACTATGCGGGAGGAGTTTGCAGAATACAAATGTATGAAATGATTCCTGTTGTAGTGTTTCCATGACTAGGATTTCTATCATATTACAAAAACCAAAACAGAGAAGAGCATACACCAAGAATTAAAAAAAAATTAAATATCAAATACTTCTGATTGAAAGGCATGAAGCTCTTCTCCTAAAGTGGAAAATCTGTGTTCAATTTCGCTAAAATTTAGCAGCCTTCAAGCAAGTGAAGTACACAGTAAAATACTAAAATATTTTCTGTCATTTCACTCCTAGATTATGAAGCACTGGTGGTTAATCTGGAATGACAAGTAGTTTTGCTAGGGATGGTCAATTTATTTGTGCTCCTTAATCACAAAATTGATGCTTAAATGAGAAGTTCACTTTAGAAAAGTGTTTGCTGCTTAGAAAAACATGTCGGCTATATCCTGGTTTAAGTAGCCGTGGTTCTTGGTCACCTTGATTTCAGTTTGACTGTTGAGTACTTGGGACGCTGGACAATAGGTTTTCAGGTCACTTCTGCAAATGTAACCTATGTTCTTGGATCTGCCTGTTGGTTAGATTATATAAACATTAAGAAAGATTTTGTAGTTGAGATTAAATCTTAAACTGAGGTTTAGGAGTTTGGAGCTTTGCTCCTAGCATTGCTAATGATAAGCATTTATGGTCAAGAGTTGTGTACTCCTTTTTTGTCTTGTTTCCTTTCCCAGGCTTTCACTAATGGCACTGCAGGGATTTCTGAGTTCTCTGTATGTGTGTAGAGCGCTTAATGTTTAGCAAAGTGTGGTCCATTTTTGGTGACTCCTCTAGATTATATAGCAATATAATAGTCTTGATGTCAGCAGTGGGGTGGAATAGCTATGTTGCTGACTTGTGGAAGTTGTGGACGTGTTTCTTTTTTGCAGGATAACTCCTCCAACATGTAGTGTATTCTGCTTTCTTTCAAGTATCTCTTTCAGTATAATGTTAGAAATGGCTGTATGCCCTGCAGTCTTATTCCTCTGAGTGTATAGGTAGTGAAGACATGCTGCTGTAAGATAATACTTATTTTGGGGATTTTAATATCAGAGTTCAACGATAAGTCTTATTATAGCTTTGGAACAAATTGTTCTATGTGTGCGGATTATTATAGCCAAATATATGTTTGGGTTAAAAAGTCCCTTTGTCAAAGGTACATTTGGGGATTGACTGCCTGTTGTAGCCAATAAAGTGAAACTGAAAAACATATTTTGTCATTGTTTTTTTTGGAAGTGAGATTTCAGTTTTACTCGTGAAATAACTTGTGGTTTGCTTCTATGTAAAAAAAAGGTTCAAAAGTGACATGGAACAAGAACCATTGTTTGATTTGAATTCTTTTCACTTGTCTATAAATACAAAAGTTGACTGAAGGTTTACCTGAAGTAAGTGTGTGTTTGGTGTTTGTTCTGGGTTACCTTGTTGTGATTCCCAGGAAAAAAAAATAATCGTTTGTTCATCTTGTAATGGTTTTTTTCTTATTTGATTAATCAGCTCTTACAGGATGAACTTGGTTTCTATGTTTCCAAGACTACTACTGAGAACAGAATAAAAAAAAGAGATAAAAATAGAATGTATGGAAGAAAGCAGTGTTTACTGCTACTTCCATTTTGCATGTGTGTGCATGTAAGGGGGCTTTTATCATACTTACCTAATGATCAAGATCTTCAGTGATTTATTCCACCACAACACTCCCCCCCCCCTTCTGTAAAGAAATATGCCCAGAAAAAATGCTGGTTTTGCTTGTCATACAGCTGAACAGCCATGTTGTGACAGGTATTAGAGCATGTTCAAATATACTTAAGCAAACACACAGAACTTTAATCTCGGTACATTGTTTTTTCTTCAATGAAGTTTCCACATTATAATGTTTATCTACCATTTCAAATGATCCTCCTTGGCCAGTGCCCATCCTACCTTCATGATGCAAGGTAAAAAGAGTGCTTGTTCGGAGATGGAGAGAAAGGAATAAGATTTCAGTCAATTCTGTGTATTGGTGTGCTCAGGCTGGCATATTTTACTTTGTGGCTACCCAGAACATGGATTAAGTGGCTGCGTTACTTCTCTCCATGCTCTCTCCTTCCCTCTCCCCCCCAGCATTAGGAGGTTAACAGTATGGTATGTTTTTGAAGACAGTTTGACCCCAAGAAAGGAAACTTACTTTCCACTGTAACCTGAGAGCAACTCATTCTTTCTCTCTGTCCCTATATGGGTCTGATAAGAAATACAGTTAGAGGTTAAACAATATGTAACTAATAAAAAGCACAGATGGCAAAATTGGAAAAGACAGCAAAGGATGCTGAGCCATCACCAGAGAAAGAAGCCAGTGACAGACTCTCACAAAACGCTGGGACTTGATGTTCTTAAAGGTCTTTTCCAACTTAGTTGATTCTGTGATTCAGGGTGGGGGAGGGAAGGAGAGAAGATGTTGAAGGTGAAAGTCATATCAATAAGAATCTTGGTCAGTGCAAAGAGGACCTGTAACAATGTAGGCATCTAGAAAACTTTGAAAAAATGTTTTTCCCATTATTTCCAAGTTAGAATAACCAGAAAGTCAGAAATGTTTTGTGACATTCCAGTAAAAATTCATGAAAACACACGGATTTATCAACTGTTATAAAATCTTGGGAGGCTAAAGAGGTCAAATAAATGTCAGAAAAAGATGCTTCCATACTCATCTGCAGTGTTTGGATAGCTTCTGTCTTGAAAATACAGAGTAGATAAGAGATAACCCTTTTTCGTCTCACAGATAGTGTAGTGAACCAAGGCTTTTTGCTGTTCTACTGTGTAAATTTGATCACTTCTCCATTTGAAAGTGTATAAATATCCCTTATGCTGTAACTAGCTGATGCTTTTTTGCCCTTTGTGCTTGAATGATGCATGCGATGGATATCTAGTTCTGTCTTTGGAAAGCTTCTTAATAATTTATTTGCTCTGAAATAGATTCCACATCCTAGTTACCTTGCTTCTATCCCAGCTGAACTCCCATGGCATGTCCTTATCTACTTTTTTCCCCATTATACTGCTTCAGGTTGTGCTGCCCAAACTTGTATTGTATTTTATCAAACTCACTGTCTTACTGACTAGAAAAGATTTCATTTGCTTTGGTGGCACTTGGGCTTTGGAGAGCAAAACTGCATTTCTTTCCCACACCCACAGAACTGTTTTAAAAGGAGGCAAAGAAAACTGATCTAGCAGCATTGCAGGTTCTCCACATATACAGGGAGTAAAACAGGGGCCCCACTTCCTCAGGACCTCTGTTTCTCTGATTTTTCTATCTTCCCTGACCTCCATTCTCTGTTTTGTTATTCTCAATAGGCCTTTAGCTTTTGGCCTTCTCTTCCTTACCATGACTTTTATGCAGGTTAGTTAAGGGCTGACTTCCAAGTCCCAGAGCTTTGTGAAAGCTACTATTTGTAAAGCAAATAATATGCTTAAAACCATGATGGATGGCAACCAGAAACAGAAGTTGCATTTCTTTGTTATGTTTTCAGGTAATTCCTTGATTTCTTTTTTTGAGCTTGAGTTACTGGGTTTTGAATGTGGAGATGTTAATTTTAAATATATGTAAAACACTTAGGCCAGCTTGCAATGTGGAGCAGTCCATACTGGGTTGAGAGGTCTCAGGATGGTGGCAGTGCAGGAAGAAGGATAAATGAAAGGAGAAGCTGGATGTAATGGGGAGCTTGGAGATGGGATGGGGGTACACACAGCCCATAAATTTTTAACCGCTCCAGCAGGAAGAAACAGAGACGGAAAGATTCCTTCTCCCACAAGCAGCAGCGTAGTAGACCCAGAAGGACCCTCAGAGAACACCTGTTCTCTGCTTTCCTACAGGCCACAGCACATTTGAACAGAAGACTTTACAGATGCTGTTTGAGCTACACACATGAGGCAGCTAATGTCAGTTTGCCTTAGGTGACACAGGAGTGTTTATCTAGCAAGCTAATGCCTGTAGCATAAAGGCAGCAGCACAGATGGAATAGTTTTGCTTGTGTTTCTCAAGGGTAATAACCTACTCCCATTTCCCAACCAAATGACTTGGACTGTAGTCTCCATGCTCTGAATCAGAAAGACTTGATTGCTGGCTTGTGTTGAGCTCTGATACAGAGCTGATAATTGTTCTGATGTATATCCATACATATAATATCTGCCAAGTTCTCTACATTCCTTGGCTTTCCAACTGAGTTGCCGCAATTCATATGCCAGCCTTTGATCCACAAGGAGCAGGTGGGGAATGAAGTTAGGATCCTTGGTCAGTATAAGAGCTCCAGGACCTGGTTTCAATCTCTTTTTAAAGGAAGCACCTGTTTTACTCAAAGCTGATGTCTGAGGATCCTAGAGAGGACAGAAGGCAAAATGGAGAGGGAGGTAGGATCGGGCTGCAACGAAGAAGTAAAATTAATGGTATATATTCAGTGGTTTACAACAGCATCTCTTCTCCTTCTTCCCCTTACATTCAGTGATATAAGGAGCTGCTTACAGCCAAAAAGAATCATGATCTCTATTTCACTTTATTAATCTGTCCCCTGGATATTCATAAATAAAACCCAAGCAAGACTGTATAGAGAATGTTTTCCATCACTTTTTAATAAAATCTAAGGTCATAAATGTGCAACCCATAGCAAAATTTTATGCCTGCTATCACTACTGTAGCCAACTCAGAAGGCAGAAATTTGGCATAACAGTTCCATCCCTGATCCTCTCTCTCATTGGAAGAATCTTTCTTATTGATAAATGGGTGGACCAATTCCAAATTCTCTTAGTAGGAATGAAATCTAACAGCAACAAAGCTTTCTTGCTTGCAGCCTAAGGCACAACAGTCAGTGGCTTTTTCTATGTACTTGGGCTTCGTGTAGTCCTCCAGGCTGCCTGGAGGTCCTTCCTTTTTGCCCATACTCTGATAGTGTCCAGCAAAGCTCTCCCATCTCCCTTTTTAAAATTTCTTAATTCACTTGTGCCTTTGATATCCTTCCTCTTGGCTGTTGCAAAGCTGAACTCTGGTTGTTAGCCTTGCCAACTGCGGCAAGGCTTGCTGGAATCTGAACAATATTTATATGGTTTCTATTTAACTGGGCACTTTTTGGATATGCTCAACTGAATCAGAAGCCAGTTATATTAAAAAATAAAAGTCACTTATGAAACTGGGAATTAGAGCCTTTTAAAATTTTAAACCAAACCTCTGTTCAAAAAGGGATGGAGTGAATGTTACTCTATAACCAAGTCCCAGTGGTGTTTTTTGTTTCTGTTCAGGCTGTTCTCTTACTTCCTTACAAGAGAGAGGGTATTTCTGGTCCGGAAGAGAAAGCATTTGCCTACTGCAACATTCATGGATTTTAATACTTAACATTAGACAACATGGTATGTGAAGGGACCTGTTATTTCTCTTAATTTCTCTTGTGGAATTTTTACTTCATTCTTTGCACATTTAATCTCCTGCTTGTTTTGGCTGAAATATATTACACAGCCGTGTTTTAGTCAATATTTGAATCTGCTTCACAGAGCAGAGGAAAATGCCAGAATTTACTTTGTAAACTTGAGCCATCATTGCCGGGGGATGGTTTTGACATCTCTTTTTGGTTCTTGCTAGAGATTAAAATTCTGGATGCTGGTGGTTGGTTGCCTCAGAGGTGTCAATACAGTGTTTCAAGGGAGGCAGAGAAGGATGAAGGATGCTGTCACCCTCTGAGAAGGTTTGGTATGATGCAGTGTCTTGTGATGACACAGAAAAGATGTTGTATCTGGATGGCAGACGAATTTTACTGCCATGTCATCATGATATCCACAGTTAAATGGACTGAATTTTGAAGTCCTTTGTTTTTCTTAGAATTTTATATGAAACCTGCACCTTTAATTTGAAAATACGTCATGTCATGTTTCTGAATGTTGCCCTCTTCCTGTCTACTTGTGGGAGAAACAAGAGAAGTGAAGCATGAAAAAAAAATCCCAAAACCAAACAAAAAGACAAACCAACCCACAAACAGATGGCAACTAAACCAAACAAACATCCCATCACTTCTTTATATTTTCAGTTCTTGCTTTTTAAGCCTAACCTGTGTATTCTTGGAACCAGACCTGAGATTTGTGAGCGAGGTGTTTGCAGCAATGCAGCTGACATCCTGCATTCTGCATCATCCCACATTCTCTGTTTCCACCTGACACACAAGTTTTTAATGCCAAAGGGACAATTGTCATGACCTACAGATCACAAATGAAAGAACTTTACTCAGTAATTCCTGCAATGTGAATTAAATGTGTAATGTAAGTGCAATTACGATACAGGTGAAATACAGACATGACTCTTTGAGATTAAAGTGAGAAAAGAGAGCAAATCTTTTGGAATAGATACTGGAGTGTATCCTGCATTTATTTGTGTAAGCCAAATATATGTATTAAAATGCATTTTGACTGGAAAGGATTTTCCCTGGTGCTTTAAAATGCTATATAAAATAGGATTGTGTTGCATAAATGGAAACATTAGGAGGCTTAGAAAGCCATTTGGCAAGCAGATGTGTGGAGTTCAATTTTATAGATCTCTCCAATGTTATTAGGAAGCTGATATCTAATAAAACTTAATTCCATAACATTAAAATACTTACTTATTTGCCATGCTAAAAGCCTCACTTGTGCGAGAAAGGGGTGGAGGGGAATGCTTTTGGTCACTAGGCAACACATTGCCGCATTTCTACGTTAGTGCAAATGAGACATTACAGGGTGAGTGTGAATGAAATACTGTGATTACAAGAGTGCTTTCAACTTGAAGAACTTATCATATGCAGATAAACCAGGAAAAGAACAGCAATGAGTGCATTATTAATGTGATGGGGAAAATGAAAGCTGTGACACACAAAACTCTAAAAAGCTGTAAAGCTCTCTTAAGGGTTATAGCCACACAGCCAGTCCTGCCTCTGTATTACGGAAAGCACTGCTAGCGCTGGTCTTCTGGTGCACAGACTACAGAGCAAAAGCTGTCCATACAAGGACTTGAGATTTTGCTAACGGACAATCGACTTGCTACAGCAATGGGAAAGTCTCTGGCACAGAAGGTGAGGCCACACCTATCTCTCTATAGAAGGCGTCATCCTCTCTCTCTCTTCCTGGTTGGATGGCCTGTAGCAGACCTTCACTATAATGTCCTCTGTCCCTGCCCTCCCTTTAATCCTGATCCATGAACCCCGGGCATGCTCCTCATCCATCCCCAGGCAGAGCTCTGCACGCTCCAGCTGATCACTGATGTAGAGGGTGACACTCTCTCCTCATCTCTCCAGCCTGTCTTTACTGTAAAGCCTGTATCCTTTCATTCCAGCAGTCCAGTTGCAGGAGGTGACCCACCTTGTCTCCATGATACCAACAGGTTCATAGCCCTTCAGGCGTGTGCATACTTCTAACTCCTCTTGCTTATTTCCCATGTTGTGTGCACTGGATAAAGGTATTTCATTTGGGCCCCTGATGATCCTAGGTTATTCCCTGGAGTGGCTGGAAGTCCTTTGTGCTGCTCATCAGGTGCTCACTTGCTGACCTGTGACCATTTGCTAGTTTCTGGGCATTTCCAACTGGCACTAGCATCAGACTGGTAGGAGGTTGGATTGAGGTCCCTCTCTCCCAACAAGTTTTCTTTAAGGCCCTCTTCAGCAGCTTGGCAAGCCTGTGACCTAAGACACTCTTCCCTTTCTCTGAGAGGTAGACCTCATCAGCAAAAGCAGACTAGGTTTCTCAGAGTGAGTTCCATGGCCGTGGCACCAATCCCATAAACATGTGTTGATTTGCCAGATTTTACTGGCACTTTCAAACCCCTTCCCTTTGATCAGGAAGACTGATGAGAAAACTACCTGTGCTCCAGAGTCCTTTACCACTGCTCCCAGGGTTCTGTAATCCTTCTTGATTGTCCTCACATATGATTATATTCTTTTCATTTTAGAAGCACTGTTTTTATTTAACTGATGATTGCTTATCCTTCCAAAGTCTGCTGTGAGAGTGCACTGCATCGCAGATGGAAAGGTCCAAACCTCTTAATCCAGTTAAAATCATCTTCTACAGGGTGTGTTCTATTAAGAATGTGTAACCGTACCGTACAATAGAAAGGGTTAATTACAGTCATGTGAATTATGTCTATGACTACTGAGTTTTGTGGCTCATTCTTAACTTATGTTGCTAAAAATAACACTCCACACTATCATGTACTTGATATGTGACACTTTGCGTATTATTTTATTATTGCATGGTGATAGCAGATTATCTGTAACAGAAAAATGTCAATATTTGTATTTATACTTATATGCAATTATATTATGACCTATGAAGAAAACTGCCTGTGAATTATCTTCTTTTTCTAGTTGTAAATGTTACAGTAGTTGGTAATTTAAAATGGTATCTCTAAATTAAATTCCTGTTGAGTGAAAACATTATTTGCTGGCATTTAAATTTCATCATGCTGTTTTCATATAGTCTTTACTCAGTTTACATTTATTTGCATTGGTGCCAAAAATGCTGCTTTGGAGATCCACAGCGCTTAACAGCTTAGGGTGGCTGGCACAACTTTTGCTTACAAATTTATTATTTTTCTTCTGTCCTCAAACTACGAGTCTAATTTTGACTCCTGTGCTGTGGATCCAAACCACATAGCACACAAACTCAGTCATGCATTTATTTAGTCGTGCAAGAGTGATGCAGAGCTGGGAGCCAAAGCTCTGAGCATTTAAAACATTTTCTCTGGAAGTATCCATATAGTATCTGGTTGTGCCTTTTGTCTCTTCAGACGTATGTCCTCTGTCTGAGTTTTGTTTGGTTGGTTTTTTGCCTTTTTTGTTCATTTGTTTGGTTTTTTGTTTGTTTGTTTTTTTGTTTTGTGGGGTTTTTTTAGGAAGTTTAAACTATTCCTTTCCTATTCCCGGGGAAAGTGTGTGCATGCATGCGTACAATCCTGGCACAGAAGACCTGGAAGTGCGTATCTTCCGTTGCTGGAGCTAGGCAAGGATTCAGAGCTGTAGCAAGCTGGGAGTCTTGCTGAGTGGCCACCTGGGATCCCTCAGGGTCTTTGTAGGCAGAATGGAGGCCTTGCAGACTTGCAAATAGGCGACTACTGCAAGCAAAGTTTAGCTGGAATAATGCAAATATTGGCATTGCTTTCAATTGGTTTTTAGCCTTCCAGTTTCATGAATGTATGTGTTTTTCAACCATGAGGAATCGGTTACTCTAGCATTATGCAAAATACGGTAATAATGACAATCATAAAGGCTCACCACTGTTTGCAATTTGATCAGAACTTAGTTCTTTTTTCCTTGTAGATGTGTTTTTGTGGAAGAAGCTAATATGCTAGAGGTAGATAATTAGGCAAGCTGTTTTCATAGTTGTCCGCCACGCCATTGATTGGTGCTGTGTTACTACTCTAAAATTTCAGATTTCAATCAGTCTTATACACTGCCACATATGGAATTACAGGATAGGGTGAAAATGATTCACCCTATGCTCCACATCATTACCTTTATTTGCTGTAATGCTGACAACCTGTATTGCTTTGCACAGTACAGTGATGTGGTATCTATCTCTTCTAAAGGCAGAGAGGCGATATCAGATGTGGTGTTTGGCCCACTTTGTGAGCCTGCGTGTTCAAACTTCTTGCCCAAGATCTGGTCTGATAGGCCAGGGGAGGGAGGGTGGCACTGCCCAAGGTGTCTACTGGTCCCATCGCCCAAGAGACTGTGCCAGTCCTTCAGTATCTCGGCTGCTTTGCCTGCTAGCTGTCATCACCCCAAACTGGCAAGGAGACCATTAGCACTGAAGCAGGCTTACTGCTTCCAGGTATTTGTCAGTATTTGCCTCCAGATATGAACATAGCACTGAGGGAAGTTCAGTGAACTTTTCCAGAGAATGGTTGACTAACAGTGACAGAAACAAGAGCTCCTACAAAGTGATAAGCATTGAAGGAATTTGCAAGCTCAGGTAGAAAACGTCTACCTTGATTTAGCATAAAAAAGTACATTATAAGGATTTCCAGGTAGCATCACACTATTAAGATGGTGTAAAGGGTTGACAGATTAAGAATAGGAGGAGAGCTTTGTAGCTAACATACTTAGCTGAAGAGATGCTAGTTGCTTGGTTTGAGCTGCTACTGCCTAATAAGCTTTACAATTAAAATAGAAAATAAGAATTCAAGTCTGTCTATCAGGCAAAGATCACAGGTCAGGGAAGAAAACAATTTGGGAGATTGAGGTCTTTGAAATAAGGTAGGTATGATGCAAAGAGGGAGTGTGCATTTGTAGGGGGAATGCTAATGTGCTAGGCACTATGGAAAGTAAAGCCAAGGTAGCTTTATTGGATAATGAGAAATTACTATTGGTATGTCTTTTCACAATTATAGAGGGAATAAACTTTGGGAGGTAGGCTAACTGAAAGCACTGAGAGGTGCATCCTCCATAAATGGATTATTCTGTGCTGTCAGTCATGCTATTTTGTGCCTTACCTATGAAGCAGATTGTACTGCTGTGGCCAGGTTCAGGGCATTGAATAAGTGTAGAAGAGGCCTAATGTATTCTGAGAGTTCCTGTGTTGAGAAGCATGTGAGCCATACAGAAAATGAAGCTGTGTCAGGTAATCAAGTATTATTATAGTTTCAACAAAACCAAGGTGACTCACTCAAGAAGCATTTCAAGCACAGGATAAATCTTTCTTTCAAAAGTGGATTTCAAATGCTTGTTAATCAAGTATCTAATTCAGTCACTCATTAATTTAGGAGTATTTTCAAGTTTGAGCATTCAAGAAGTTGATTTATGTAGTATTTAGTGGCAGAGATTACTGGTGAAATTCTGACACACCTATTTCTCATCTTCAGGCCCTGTAGGTAATGATAAAACTTTCTCAGAACTCCCTAGGCCTCAAGCTTTACCCACTAAGTCCTTATCCCTCCATGAACTACACAGTGAAGAGTTCTGTCTCTCATTTGGCTTATTGGAAGATCAAGATTTAATTTCAGGAAATGTGTGTTTTTCATTTACTTTATGATATGGAAAGGGATTAGATGTGTTCTTAGTGCCTTTGAAAATCCTATTCAAATGATCTCCTGCTTGGAAAGCCCTGAAAGCTCAGCATGTAAAAATACAAATTCATAACTTTTTAGGGGTTTAAAGCTGGTGCCCTGCTCTGCTGATCCTTTAATTGCTGAGTGGAGGACATCTGAATACTGTTTCCCAGCCACTGATTAGAACGAAACTGTCAGATCCCACTGAGATTTGTACCTGAGGATATGATACCATCACCGAACCAGAGCAAATGTGTTCTGAATTATTAGATTAATTTCTTCTTGTACATGACCTGAGAAGTGATACAGCATAACATCTCCACTTATTCTTTTAAAAATTTTCCCACTTAATTAACAGTAAGGTTACTAATATAAATCAATTCCTCTTAGCAGCCTCTCCCTTTTCGATTCCATTACAGCTGGTTTGGAAGTGATTCCTCTCCTGATTTTATTGTAATGAAGGGTTTGTCTTTTTCCAGTTTATCATGTAGTGGAACCTGCTATATGTTCAGTGTCTTGCATTGTCTCTAAGTAGCATTGTGAACAAATACTTTGATGTTGCTTTTCTTTACCAATCAGGGGAAAAGGAGAAAGGGGACCAGAACTTGATCCAGAAAGGTTTTCTTTCTTATCAAACTGGTTTTGATTAAATGACAGTGGCTCTAAATGCAAGTAGCAAGAATTGTCCATCCTACAATTTACATGACCATGGTCAGGAAAAAAAATCCATTTTCAGCTGCTGTTAAATTCTGGTTTTCCTCTCATTTATAGAAACATTGAAAGATAAAAAGCTGCTGGCAGCACACAGCTCTTTTTATATCTCCACAAAAAGCTTTTACTGTGGGACTAGGAACCAGATCCTAGGATGCTACTTGACTTAATTGTCTTGTTAATTTTGCTATACTTTGGGAAAACAAAAAAAGTCCAGTATCTTTTGCTCAGACTTCAAGCTCTTCTTCACAAAGCAAAGTTTTGCTTTTAATTGAGCTAGAGTAAGGGGGAGAAGTGGCTCTGTACTTCAGAAATATTCATGCTGTAAGAAAACAGTCCCTTGTCCTAGTCCATCCTGACTGTGGAAGTTTACATTTCCCTGAGATTGATACAATCCTGGCAGCATCTCACTCATGTGTTCCCAATTCAGAATCAGTTCCACATGACTCTGCTTCTGTCTGGCTGGCCTATTAAAGGAACAACAGTTTTCTACTAGAACATAAATAATCTGTGGACTTCTGTGCTTTGCTACTTGGAGATGATTTCCCCAAGGATGTCCTGACACTCATTCTTCTAGAAAACTTTACAGCTGCTCAAGTATGAATTCAGGGGTTTAATTTTGGGTTTAAGGAAGTCCATTACCCCATAAAGGAGCTGTGAAATGCTGACTTTTGCAGGTACGGCATTTTTGTAGCAGAGACTTCAC
>JBCJKH010019725.1:0-20053 GCA_039877255.1 Loriculus beryllinus
TGGACTTGTAATTAAATACTAGCTAATCTCTCCTATCCTGCAGTCAAGAAAGAACTGATCATACACCAAGCAATACAGACAGTCATTGCATTGATGTTGTGTACATAATGGCTTCTTAGCCCATTCTTGGGCTGGTCTAGATACTAGCCTTTGGGTGGACAAGAGTTCTTGTGTTTTTGTCTGGAGACATGTAAACATGGGTCAGCTATGCTGGAAGCATGAAAATGGTGTGTGATGTTGCTCTTCTTGCTTCTTACTTTCTTCTGGACTTACACATCCAGTAAAACAAGACTTGAAAATGCAGGGATGATAGATTAGAATAGCTTTTTCATCAATCTTGCACTCCTAGCATTCAGTGCAACACGTGTCATAAGCTCTTACACCTTTAAGTCCATCTGGGCCATCAAAAAGGCTGCCTCCCTTATTTCAAAAAGTGAGAAGACATCACATTCCCTTTGGACAAGGATGAAGGCTTGGTTCACTGATTCTTCAAAACTTCCCTGGTGTTTCATGCATCTGTAACTAAGGTTTTCTTTCCCATTGACAGTAAATATTCATCAACACAGAGCAAAGAAGTCATGAAGGGTAACAAGGGTTAGAAACCATGGTAAGGATCAGAGGCAGGAGGGGAGGTTCAAAGCATAAGGTTCACATCTATTAGGAGGAGATGGGTATGTGCATTTTGGAGTTAGACCAAGGAGCTGTATGCTGCAAGATGGGGAACAGGAATGGGTTTGAACACAAGCGCTGAAGCCTATGAAAGGGTCATGTGTTAAAAGGGGTGCTAGAGCACTATCATGGCCAAATATCATGAAAGAAGTAAAAACTGTGAACGCATTTGAGTAGAACGAAGAAACAGGGCTGGAGACAGATACAAAAATGTGAAAGGAAGCCGGGCATGTGACTTGCACCAAACTTCACAGTCCTCATATTTTACCTCCTATTCTTAGGAATTCTGTCATTGACTAGCCCCAGTGGTGTCACAGGTTTGAGAACAAAGTGCAAGTGGAGAACCCAAGTAGCAGAGGAAAGAGAAAATCAGGTGATTCATTCCCTCCAGGCACCAGAATTAACACCAGGAAAGGATGCATCTTGCAAAGCCCCTGACCTGACCTTGCAAAGACCCTCAGAGTCCTCCATGGAAAATAACAGGAGGTGGTGAACAAGCAGCTTCAGGACAGGCCTGAAGGTTTCAGTCACTGATTAGAGCCTGCTGTTTTGTAACATTTTAAGACAGTCAGGTAAGGACTTGGCCCTCTTTTCATTGCAGCAAATGGCAACGTTCCCATTGACTTAATGGAAGCAAACCCTGAAGCACTTCTCCAGTGAAACCATCTCCTTCAAGTCTATGTATTTTTAATGCACTAATCCTTGTGATGCTGAACACAAAGCTGCACAAAACTAATATGGCATCTGTGAATCCCAGTCTATGGGATTATTCTCTGCCTTTCCTTTCGATATAGCCTGAGAAATTTTGGGTTTCTGCATATTTAGCTTAGGCTTTGGAAGAAAGTGAATGGGAAAAAATGGTGTCACTGGAAACCAAGACACCCTTTATCAACCTGACTTTTCATATTCCTTTCCTTGTTGCTTCCACATCCTTTCTGCCTGTTTTCTGCCTGCTTCTACTACTGAGATTTTCTTCCTGTACTCATTCCTTTCTCTTTAACTCTTGTCTTTTTCATCCCTAGCCTGCTATGTATTTTGATAGCAGCTGTAGTTTCAGCAACTCATGTAACAAAAATCCAACTCCTTTGACATAAAGCATTGAAGCACTCTCCCTTTCAAACCCATTTTGCTACTTTATCAGAGTTCTAGCCCTCTTTGTTAAGGCTAGTCATTTTTTGCCCATTTGCTTGGTTTCTATTGGCAGAATCCCTTCTGTCTTCAAAACCATAAGACTTAAAATACAGAACTCACTCCAAGAGTATATGCAGCAAAAAGGATGACAGAAAGATAAAAGTGTCCTATCCTCTTTGTTTGGTTGTAATACTACATAGGGGTCTTCCTCCAGACTAAAGAGCCCTTAGCCTAGGCATTATACAAATACAAATCAGAGAGATGCCTTGGGAAGCTTACAGATTACTGAAGAAGGCTATAGAAAGAATTTTTGCTCCTTCAGTGGTTGGATGTATGAGGCTTCCCTCTAGACTGGAGAAGGGTGACAGGAAGACCATTGCAATGTCTTGCTGGGGGCCATAACACAAAACTTCCTTCTAGTCTGTGAACATATCCTACACCACTTGAAGTGAGCTGAAGAAACTGCAAAGATCCCAAGACGAGTACTTGTCTAAAATACAAGAAGTCAGGAAAGCATTTCAAGAGACATGAATGTGGCTTTTACTGGATTTATAAATTACCACAACAAATGGACTAGAACAAGTTTTCCCATTTATTCCTCTCCCTCTCCTCCCCCAAGTTAGTTATCTAGTAGGACAGCTGTTTTGATTCCATTTCAGTTTAGGACTAGAAAATGGAGACAGACAATCTACAGAACAACTCCAGTTTCTTAGCAGGACACCTGAATTGCAACTGGGAAAGGTGACTTCCAAAGGTAACAGCATAGATTATTTTCCAGAGTCCTTAGACTCTTCAAGTGAAAATACCAACTGAAAGAAAGAACTTGAGGAGACAGGCTGGTGGTAGAAACTACACATTGTTAGCACAAGTGCTACCAGTAGAAAGTGGGAACTTTCAGTCGCTACACACCTGGGCAGATCTGAATGACCACCTTGACATTCAAATGTTCCATAACCTATCCTTGTTCTTACTCTCTAAAACATTCCATCTCCTCTGCAGGAGGGTGGCCCAACATTTGTGACTTGACAGATGCACCCAGATAGCCATTCTTTCTCTATCTTTGCACATTTTCTCTCTCCTCTCATACACACAGAGCGAAGTTGAGATCCAGTTCAGCATCTCCTGTCACAAACAATATAACTGAGAAAAGTAGCTCTTGGGTAATCAGTTAGAGAATGGTGAACATAGGCAGCAAAGACCTGAACAGATGAGGCATATTTCCTTGCTGCTACTTTTTGCAGAGCTAAGGCATAAATAATTAATCAGAAAACAAATGTGTCTGTTACTCATGAATAGCTCTGGCCAATCCAGCACCACCATATAATATTCAAAAAAGAAGACATGATGACAGAGAGGAGGGAATCATACATTCGTTTGGACAGCTGGTGGCACTGGAAGAGCAGGCAAGGATAGTCATGGGATGAATAAATGCCAGATTCTATTCTGGATTCATACTGTTCTAGCAAACTGGCTGGTAAAGGACTCAGCCCCAGAATTCTTTCTATTTGCCTGTTCTTTTACAAGGATCTGCCTGCAGAAGTGTATGCTGAGAGGAGAAGCTGCCGACCCACTCTCATAAAGCCACAGCAGATGATAGTATTGCCACTACCCATTCTCTTAAAGACCTTTACTGCTTCATTCAATTTTTTTGTCCATACAAATGTCAGAAATGTATTGGCACTTAATAATATGATTTTGTCCTTTCCTGACAGATGGATATTTACGTATGATCTTACAGCTTTCATGTTCTGTGACCAGTTCTTAAGGAGAGAAACAACCTGTATATGCTAGTGAAATCTTGCCTCCTCATTTCCTCTGAATCAATCCCTTCAAAATGTGATTTAATCTTCCAGGGAGGCCATCTCACATTTAGCTTAGTGCAGCAAGCAAATATTCACATAAAGTATCCTACGCACTGCCTGCCATAAATAATGTGATTCTAGTTAAGAGAGAGATGCCTGTGTTTTCTGTGTTAGGTATTATTAAAGAGAAAGAAGAAAAGATCTTGTATGGGACAGTAAAAATCTAGCCATAGCTGTCGAAACAAGATCTGACGTGTACCAAATAGTTCAATACATCTGGATTCTTCTTTAGTGCCAAGTTGCTATTTTTGTTGTTACCCTCTTCTACAGTGCATGAGTCACAAAGTGGGAAAGAAATGTCACCCCAACACAACACCTGAATGAAGACATATGACTACAGTGTGGGGAAGTCAGCCCTCCACTGGGACAGCAAAGGATACTAGTAGAATGGATAGCTGGGAAACCTGGATTGAACTCTTTGGAAATTCTGATTTATCTTACTTATCATGACCCACCCATTAGGACTAAATATGTCATGTTTCGTGTGGGTCTTCTTCCTTTTGTCTCTCACAATTTAGACAGAAGAATCAGCCATGCTCAGACAGACCAGTAGCCAGCACATTTTTCAGAAACTCTATTTAAAAAAAAGTATTATTCTGACTACATCACAGTGTACACAGTGGTGAGAAGAACCTTTCAGCAGGGAGGGCAGCATAGATTGTTTTCTCCAGGTTTCAGTATCTGTATTTCTGCCATCAGTTCTGATTTTATGAATGCAAACCACGAACCTCCTCTCCCATCAAATAACTACTTTGTGAGACCAAGACTACTCTAATTAATGCCAATATAGATCAGGATCGCTTCCAAAACACCAAATCCAGATAGTCGGTGCTGCTAGTAAAACCAAGTCTCTAAAGCTACATGAAGAAAATTGCAACCCAAATGTGATGTAACAGTTTTTAAACTACAAAAAAATCTCTTTATTTCTCAAGTACCTTGGGATACAACTGACATGGGCTTGCATCTGTATGAATCAAACTATGATTGCAAGGAGCTATGAAGAGAAGCCTTTAGTGCAGTACAATTGCTCTGTGTGCACAAAAGGTGATTGGCCATGGGGACAATGTCAGATGGCTATGAATAGGAAGCTATGTCAACTCCTAAATACTGGAAGCAAGAGATTTAAGTGAGATACACTGGAAAGACATGAAAGGCCAGTTTTCATATCTTTTCATATTTGCTGTGCTTGTCCTTTGATTGGATCATTTTGGTGATGGCTACTGGTACATACAAGGATCTGTAAATTTATTTTTCAATTCTGGTGCCAGGAATCAAGGTTTTGAATTGTAAGCTGCAACACAGGATACTTAAAAATAAACACAAGGTCTTCGGGCCAGCTGGTTGCCGCAGGGTTATAATCTAAGACTTTGCAGGAACATGTGTTTGTGCAGTGCCTAATACGATAGCATGATTTGACTGGAGCTGCATCAGTTATACATATATATATAGTTCCTCTTATCATCACGCAGTTCCCTGAAGTGCCACTGATGTAACTGAGTGTCAGGAGGAATGGAAAAGAAGAAGCAAAGATTGCCTTACTTGGAAATAAAATTCAGGCCCAGACAGGTGACTGGAAAATTTACAGGTTCCCTGTTTTTCCTCAGAGCTTTCTGCCAGCAGCCAGCACCTTGGCAAAACGTACTAACTAAGGACTCAAAAAACCTGGAGATGACTGAGAAGGAGAGCTGTCAGAGGCTATATACCAGCTTTATTACTGAGTCAATCACCCAGAGAGATTTGCAGCTCAGTATTTGAAGGACTTGAAGTCATTAAAATTTGTAAAGACAGATTTGTCTGAATAAGGACTACTGAAATGCCACTGTGGGCTTCTGGTGGCTCCAGAAGAGCTCCAGATCTAATGGCTCCAGATCTAATGTGCACAATCTACAATTATACTTTTTAATTCCTAGCTTTGTGGTTGAAGCTGGGGGGCTTTCCAGTTTGTGTATTAGCTTGATTTTCTGTTTATTTATTTTTATTTTTTTTTTATGTAGAGGCTCTGCAGAACCTATTAGAATCTCATTGTCAATTATACAACCTATTCAGTGAGACAGACATAAATACCAGATTAGATAACAGTAAACAGTTCTCTCCATCCTGCCTCAAAGGAAACAGAATCCAGCTTGTTCTTTTATAGCTTTGTTGACTTTATAAGGCTTAACTGCAGTACATAAAAAGGTAAAGCTTATTTGTCACTAAACTGATTTGGTTCTGAATATGCACAAAGAATAGATCTGCTAAGTTGGAAGATATCGCTCTGGAAGGCACTTTTCAGGTTACAGCTGGATTTTAAATGTAAAGGTTTTAATTTTTACAAGATAAATTTAGTCTCGTGAGCAGATATTAAAGACTTGATAGAAATCAGTTTAGTCTTTCTGACAACAGAAATGTCCACTGCCCTGCTGAAATTGTTGGAAAGATAAAATCAAATATTCCACACCAACGTGTATTTCAGCTTTAGTATTTTTTTCTGTTGTGAAATAATAAGAATTGGCAGTTTTCTAGTGCGCACAGGTAGGGTTTATAGAGCTGTTACGTTATTTGGATATTGGCAGCTCCTATGTCATACCTCTGCTGTTCAACATTAACTTGTTTCTCAGTGCCAGTGGCTATATGCAAAGTACTTCTCAGATTGATGACCACTGCTAGCAGAGGAAAAGATAACATTTAAAGGACTAAATAAATTTGCCTCGCTGTTAATTACAATACTCAATGGTTTATAGTGGGTGAAAAGATATTCCTTATTCCCACCAGGGTTTTCACAGGGCTGAGCCAGGCCTAAAGGATCTGATTAGCTCTTCCTGCTCCAGTGTTAACTCTTCTGGAAAAAGGCCCCCAGAGATCAAAAACCCCAGATAGTGTAGATTTTCTTACATTGTTTGTTATTGCTACATGAACAATGTGTTAAGTTCACTGAGGGTGCCCTGTTCTCAAAGTCATAGAAGACAGTTTCCCAATAATAGGCTAAATGCATCATTCCTTTTCACTCCCCTCTCCAAACTGTGGGTGAGCTATCCTGCACATGAAATAGCCTTTCACTCCTGTAGGAGGGTGGAATTCAGCATGGTGCAATCACTACTGCTCATGTTGTATGTGAGTACATCAAAAAGAATGTGCTTTAAAGAAAGCAGCTCCATTAAACCCTATACATATACATATACATATACGTATATATATATATATATATGTGTGTTCTGTCTGTGCTGTAGCTGTCACAAAATAGTCTTCCTGCTGGCCTTCAACTTGTACTCTTTGTCCCCTGTTGGATTGATGCTGACACTGTGACAGCTGGAGAGCCTGCCTTAACTGGGAGTGAGCAAGAATGCTCTCTATCTAGAGAACACAGAGTACTGGCTGGTTATCTGTGTAGCTCAATTAACTTCCAAGCAATCAGAAGAATCAGCATTTCAGCATTTTTGTATGACGTCAATACCAAACCCAGGCAAGAAACAAAGGCTTGAAGAAGAAGAGGGATTTGCTGTCTGATGCCTTCAGGAAGAAGCTGGAGGTCTGCCTACAACTTACATGAGTCTTCATGAGGGGATCCAAAATGGTATAACTCAGAAAACTCTAACAAGAAATTGAATGAGTTCCCTTCAGAGCAAAGGAAAAACTCCCACCAGCAAAACTGCAACGTAAAGGAAAGAGATCATCTGAAATACAGGAAACAGGCTGAATTTTCTCTCAGTCACATATGCTAAACCTAATAGCATCTCCACTGTGACAACTTTCTTTTGTTGTTACAGACTCCGCAACAACTCTAGAACAACCTTCCTCAGTTTACAAAGAGATGATGCAGGAGTTGCACAGCCAGCTGGAGAATGGTACTATCTCAGTTACTGCTTCCTCAACAGCTTGTGTTCCCTTTCACAGTGATGTCTGAATTCAACCTAGGTACCAGAATGAAAATCTAAAGAGAACAGAATTCTCTTGTACAGAACCTTTCTGTACAAGATATAAGTAATAAGACAAAACCCTCTCTTAAAGTATTTGGGTATTTCCACTACTGTATTTGGAGGAGTCAGTAGGGGCACAGATAATGAAAGAAAGAATACATTCCAAGTGTGGAGGATAGAGGGGAGGGAAGGCAAGGGACAAGTTAATCAAAATTCACAGAACCCCAAGCAAGTTGAGCTGCAAGTTTTGCAGAAAACTTATTTTTTTCTCATTCCTAGCAAAATTCTGAATCTGCAGTAGATTCACTGCTCCTCCAGCTTAGAGATACAACATCCTTCCCCAAGACCAGGTTGTAACTGTGACTATTTACACTAGCTAAGTGCCTGACAGATATATGTAGTGTGTCTTATGGAAGATTTAAAAGGGTCTTACCCCAAGGATATATGGGGAGGAAGGGAGTGGATGCAAATCAGAATTAAATAATATAGCAATCCTGTCTCAATAAAGAGCAGGAAACCAAGGGAGACAGCAGTTACAAGGCCAGCATTCAGCTTCACTGCAGAAAAGGGGCTGAAGAATCATGAATCAAAGGCAGCAAGTAAACAAAAGGGTGGAGGGGGAGCGAGGGAGAAAAAGAAAACCACTGTCCCAGGTTATAGTGAGGGAGGGAATCTCAAGTGCAACACCACACACTTGTGCTATGAAGTGGAAAGCTGTGGTGGAGCCAGTGCATCTGTGCATGGATGGGGAGGAACAGAATAAGGGGTATATGCTTGTGCCCACCGGGTTAAGTGAAAGAAATAGTGGGCTGTTATGGGGTGGGTAGTCTTAAAGAGAGCGTGAGAGAGCAGGGGTAGGGATGGGGAGCAGGAGGAAGGGACAGGACGGCGCATTATTATGTTGCTCAGCAGGGGCTGGGGAAGGAGAAAAGGCAGAAGGGAAGGAAGTTCTTACCACATTTGGAAAGTCTGCCAGTCATCAACTCCATACAGTTAGTGGTGTCTGGATCATAGAATGGAAAGAGGAGGGAGGGAGGGAAAAACATAAAAAAAGGTTTCCATACCTCTGTGCATAAAGTAGTAACTTAGCACATTATTACCTGAAGCAGGAAACATATACACATCTTGGTCTTTACACAACCCAGGCCAAATTCTGCCACCCACTGTATGCCAGTGCAAATCTGGCTCTGTGACTGAATGTGGACACTATGTTAGTACCACTGTTTCTACTCACCTCTTTATTATAGCTGTATGGATTTATGAGATGTGGGAAATATTCTGCCATCACATTAGCACTAAAATACACTGAACATACTGTTTCACTTGGTCAGCTTTACAAGTTAGCCCGCAGTAGCCAGGAAATGCCCAGCCAGCTGATTTATGTACATCAAAAACCTCAAGAGAGGGAGGAAATCAGTACTGTGCTATTGCATAAGCAATGAGAAGGCTACTTACACAGCTCAAACCCATCTTTTAGACCCCAAAGGATAATGTCCAAGTTCTGAACATGACTCTGCCTCTCATTCACCTGTAGTCTCTTACCCCTTTTGCTTTCAATGTCACTATTTGCAGGCAATTGAACTGATGAATTACTTCTGGTAGGGGTGGCAGAATCTGGCCCTAAGACATTCCTGTCCACTTTGTGTATAGCTCCCATTGCCACAGCCACTGAGTGCTTCTTACTCAGGTGCAATAAGCAGAAGGAGCTCTACATGTCAGCTATAAAGCAGAAAGGACCAGCCCAGCTGGATACTTTCATGTGAAACCTGCTAGCAAGCCAGATCTGCTGCTGTCAGCCAGGATCCCCTTACATTTGGGATCTAAGTCATTGCATCCATGAGTGCTGGGAAATGCAGAGCACTCACTGCTGAGCAAGTGGCTAGCAGTTAAAGCACTCAGTTCAGTCTCAGATGTCCTCTTGCTTGGCCTTTTAATGAACACTTGGGTTTTCAAGAAATGGGCTTCTGGAAACATGCACACGTATGCTGAAAATCAGCTCTAACTACTCCCTATCTGCTGAAAAGTCTGCAGGAGAGAGGGATGAATAATTTCATGGTATCCCTCCCCTTAAATACTGAGAAAAGTAATTTCAGAAAAGGGGGAAGTGGTGCTGGGTCTGCTTCTGTAAGCTGAACCCATGCTAGAAGAGCATGGATGTATATGTCTTCTGATGCAGCCACATGTGTGCTGCACAGATCACCCAGGAAAGCACGGAGTAGAAAGGGCAGGTGCTCGGTCCAGTGACACTGGTCAAAGCATCTAAGCAGCAGCTATATACTCTCCATTTGGAAGGTCAGAGGAAGGCAGAGGTCAATGGGAGATGACACCCATGAAAGGTTTTTCAGACAGGCACAAGACTGAGAAGGAAAAAGGGGAAAAAGCAAGGAAGTGAAGAAGAAGAGAGCTTTCAAGAAGTGGACAAGGTATCAGAGGTGTCAGAGAGGCCAGGAATCCACCTGCCTTTGAAATTCTTTGGCTAGTCTGACTGAGTGAAGGCAGATTACACTCACAAAATACATTTCTCCCTTAAGATGCCTAACAGGTTTAAGAATTGCCTGCAGCTGCCTGTTGAGGTAATGACTAGAAGTCACAGTCAAGAGTTTGTACCATTATTTTTCTTTAATAAGTTGGAGAAGTTTGTGGTCTCATGCATTTTTGTGGTCCCAGTCCAGCCTCTGAGTAAACTACACCTTCTTGTAATGCAGTGCAATACAGATCTGTAGTGGCAGAGCTCAAAGCATTCACCCAATCATTAGCAGAACTTATGCTTTGAAAAAAACACATAAAAGCAAGGAAAGTCTCAAACATGACTGAAAGATTGTTTCTGACTCCCACCTCCAACATCTGAAATTTTCCCCTCAAGTGTAACTAGCTATCTGGAAACAAAAAAGTAGCATTTGGAAAATGTCAGAGTAGGCAAACATTGTGGCTGGTTTGCTAGGAGTCTCCTGAAACTGGTTTCTGTTTCCTTGTTAATTTTAACAGATTAAAAATAACCACATTTCCTTAAGTTAATACTTCAGAACACTGTCTTTTTTTCTAGATCACTTGCAGTCAGCATAGCTCTTCTTAGTATTTCATTTCAAGCTAATAGCACAACAAGTCTACATACATTAATTGTATGATCTGAATACAAATTGACAGATCTACAACAGGAAAAAGGATTGTAACACAAGCTTTTTGACAGCATAATGTCTTGGGCTCTGTACCCTATTTTGTTGCTAAATACCTAAATTTACAGGTTATAGAATTGGCTTAGATGGATAGGGAAAAACTCAAGCCCTTTTTCGAAATATAAGACCATGGGAAATATCAAAGGAAGACTGAAAAAACCTTCTTATTTGTCTTTCTTAAAACTTTCATGCATAACTATAATTGGTATTCTCTATATGGCCATGGCCAGTCCCAGAAACTGTACAGGATTTTATTTCTTAGTGTCTTTCCAAGACATGATCCGGTTGTTTTCCCCCTGTTCCAAAGGGGGGGAAAACAGCAAATCAGACATGAGCACACCAGAAACAGTAGCTCGTATTGCATCGCTTGAAAGACTACCAGAATTAATATGCCTTCAGCTTCTCTGCTATAATTACTTTAGCACTGCTTTCATTTCTATCATATTGTAACATCTGCTTTAGTAAATACTCTGTATGATAAAATATTTCATCATTTTGAAGTAGAAATTTCACCCTAATTAGAAATCCTTAGATTTTTGGCAGCCAGCATCTGCTCCTAGATAATAAACCATAACCCAGTGACTGTGGGATCCAGGTGTTACATGAGGTGAACAAAGCCAGGGTCCAAAGGCTTCTAGCCGTCGGAGAAGCACTGATGGGTCATATAACTGCATTTTTAATGTATTCTATTCAATTTTTTAATTAAAGCATAGTGGCAGTGTCAGATCTCAGTCCTTCTGATGATAAGGAGCTCCTTATTAGAGATTGCTGGCAGTCATGCTTTGGGTTTGACCAATGACACCCAGTTCAGTTCATTAACAGATGGCAAATGCTTTGGTTAAAATAAGACCCTCCTTCAAAAGGCCAAACAACCAGAATCCATTGAAAAATGTTATTATTCTGTTCAATTTTCTTTCCTGTTTTTCTTTTTTCTGTAATTTATCTGTTTTTGTCCTACATAAATTTCACAATCAAGCTACCTGGTTTGTGATGCTTATGACATCTCTGAGACTAAGACTTGTCCCAGCCTAAGGAATCTCACTTGAACAGCTGCTCTTGTGAGATCTCCAAATCTAGGGCTAGATACCAGAAAGTACTGAGCATCTCCTGCCAGATGCTCTTAGTCCCCAGTAAACATTTCCACTGAGGGAGATGATGTCAAGGAACCCACCCATTCCTTTGGTCCAAGGCAGCTGTCATTCAGACTGGAATGGCCCAGTGTTTCGGTGCTTATCTGAAATTCACTGCTCTCCTATCAAAACTGGAGAGCTTAGACTTTTTTTCTACATGCTTTATTTCAGGGTTACTCAGTTAATTTTAAAGAAGTCTGTTCAGTAATAACACTAAAGCTGTTTAGCAAAAACCCAGTGCCCTGCAAATCCAACCAGGCATTACACGGCACCTTTTGTAGGTGGGAGCCATAACAGTAATATGAAGTAATTGCCCCAGGTACTACAAAAGCAGTAAGACATAAAGGATTACACAAGATTGCAGGAAATAAGATAAAGCTGGGACCTGGATGAGCCCTGGATAAACTGCCTTGTGGTCTAATTTTGAGCAGGCCTTTGCACAGCCTTGTTTTGAGTCTGCAGCAGAAAGTTTACCTGGTAAAACACTTCATTTGCTCCTTACTCCCTTTTCTGTCTTGATGGTAAAATCCTTTGCACACTTGGGAACTCTAAGTTTCTTGCTAATTTTTGTAGCAACCTGTGGCTCTTGTAAACCATGAAGATGAACACCCCAAATCCACAGATCAATAGTCTAGGAAGTTTTTTGAGTCACATGAATGTGTTTTGCTTTTTGAGATGTACACCAGCACAGTAAGAGAATTTCAGTGCATATAGAAAAGGTGCATACAATGAGCAAGAATTTGTACTTTTCAAAATACAAATTGTATTTTGAAGCTGGATATGGTCTCTGAACACTTGTTTCTGCTAATGAAAGGCATTAGCACTGAGATGCTCTGAACCTTAATATGCGAATGCCTAATATCTGACATGAAGCCAATAAATACGATAAAGAAACAGAAAACCTATTACAAAGAAGTTATAAAGGCTATTTCAGTTTTGCTGATTGCCTAGAATATTGGGAAAAAAAAAAAAAAAAGAATATACAGCACCCCACACTTAAAACCAAAGCCTAAAGAGGCAGGAAAATATTAAGGAAATAAAAACTGATAACCTGCGAATGATCCCAGGTGGCTTTTGCATGTCCCTATTCACCAGCTGTTTCTATTACTCTTTTGTTCAAAGGCACTGGGGGGAAAACAGGTTATGATTTAATGAAGAGTATTGGGCTGAAACAAAGATATTTTCCTTCATGGATAGAGATCCTTTTATCCCACCAAAGGGCAGTCCTGCCCAGGGACTACCCAAGTAAAGATTTCTAAGTATAAAGCTCCTGGATGGGGCCATACATAGATGAGAGATAAGGCCAGCTGTTCTCACAGGAAGCTATGCTCACTCTTGGTCCAAAAGGGACTGTCCTTTCATGTCCTCATTGGGCTTAATGGATTTTGTGATACCAGTAACAAGACCACATGGGCAGTTATTCTGGTTCAGATCAAAGGCCAAAACGATCCAGTGCTCTGTCTCTGGACATGTAGGAGCGTAACAGTAGGCCAAGCATACAGAACAGTGCTTCACTTGCTCACCACTTTCAGGTCAGAGATTTCCTGAGCCTGCTGCAGTTTCTGTTTAGCAATTCTCATTAAAATTTCACTTCCAGAGAGTTGAACAGTCTCCCTGTGAATAAGTACTCAGGGGAAGATGAGCATCTGCAAGCTCCTCACATTCAGAACCTGCTTCAGTGAAGAGTTCCAGAGGTCTTACATGACATGAAGATATGCCTTCCAATGACTTTTTGGTACATGGCTTTCCACTACTTAGATATGATGGCCTCTAGTTATTTCATTGGGAAGAAAAATTAACCAATCACTCCCTATCTACTTGTTCTATGCCAGTCATGATTCTGTATACCTGGTATTATTTCAGCAGTTATACCACAGAGAATTTAATGTTCCAAAACATCAAGGTATAAGGCTGATAAGTTGCACTGTATTTGGCCAAGTGGATAGTGGATTTTAGAAGTATTGCATTTTGGTATAGATCTCATTTATTTACACATTTATTCAGAGTATGCCATAAGAAATAAGCACAGCCAGTCTTAGGAAAGAAAAATGGAAATGAATGGAGGGATATCCAGGGGGAAGGGAGATTATAAGGTGCTCAAGTGTGACACAGAAAAACATCTGCCTAAATCAGATACATATCAGGCTCACATACACACACATAGAGAGATGCATGGGCAACACAACATCTACAAACATCGGTGTAAGCTGGAAGAAATGAGAAAGAGGAAAGTGTGTTCTGAAACCCAGGCAAGCCGGCCTAGTGGGCTGGCATGGTGCATAACAGATCAAAGAGGGGCAGGAGAGAGAATGACTATCAGTGCCATATACTTATTAGGCCTTGCTGTTCTGCTTTATACTGTGTTCATTGCATCTGCCCTTTCTGCAGGTCTTATTTTACACGCATGCACCTTTCACAGATGGTTTTCATCATCCCACCTTTAATGGCCCTCCTGAAATGGTTTTCATCGTCCCACCTGAACTAAAAGGGAAGACAGAGTGTATGTCTGTGCACAATGAGCTAAGAAAAAAAATCTCTGGTGCTGAGCCAGTATTGCTGGTCAGAGCCAACAGTATCCTCAGAGCCATGGAGGAGGAGAGTCAAAGTGAACTGTGAGCTTGTACTGTTGCAGCAGTGAACTGCCTACAGAGTATTCTTGAAGCATGAACCTGAATAGTTCAACCACAATTCCTATTCCATGAGTCATTCATGGCTAGGGATATAGGAGAAGAAGAGACACAGAGAAGATTTTGCCTTGTTTCTAGTGAGGAATGCTGAGTAATCCTGTGGCAATGTCTAGGAATCTCATGCACACATCTTCCCAATCACAGCCACCCAGGTAAGCAAGGTGGTGTGTGTGAGCTGTTGCTGTCCCTGTATCCCTTTATTTCCCCTTAGTCTCTCACTAGCTAGGGATGTGAACCACAGGGCCTCCCTACTTTGATACATAAGTTGTCTCTTCTCGGTAACAATCCTTTTTTCCCCCCTTCCTGCTTGATTCTCCTTGTACTCTGTCCCACCCTAAAATTTTCAGGTTGACTTACTGATCAGGCAAGGTGTTACAATACAGGATAGTTTGGTACTCTGTCTCTTACGAGCTCTCTTGCCAGAATAACTCCCTGACCAAGAAAATTCTCATTTTGGCATTTCAAGAGACCATTCATTTTGGTTTTGCTCTGTGTGGAGTTCTCCATTCCACTCTGGCACTAAAGATCAGGCTGGGTTTTCCCTGCTAGAACATCATACTCTCATGTAGCTTTAGGCAGTAAAAAGAGATTCTGTGTCTATAATATGATTTCTCCATTCCAGAACTGGAGCGAAACTGTAAGTTGGATGCATTTCTCACGGAATACTTTGCCCTAAACATCTCCCTGAGCCTCAGCCAGAGGAATGTTTTTATTCCTGTTATAAGAAGACTATTAGGGAGACATTCTGCTTCATGTGCAAGTGTGTAACAGCATCCAAGTCTTCCTAGAGAGTCTCAGTAGCTAGCACATACAGGGTGAAAAAGTTAAAAGAGACTACCATGTTGTCTACTTTTTTAACAGTTTTCTCCTCACCAGAAAGTAAGGGTACGCTTCTTTCCCTAAGAAACAAGGAATGCTCAAACATCACACATGCAGCAGGGATAATACGAAGTAGACTTGAAAGATGCATTTCTATCTAATTCCCCTCACCCCCTTTTGGTCTAGCATTTCTCAAGAGGAAGGACTGGCAGAAAATTCTGGCTTCTTCCTTGAGTTTGACTTAATTTCAAACTTCCAGAGAGCAAAATCCTGAATCAACTACAGTTCTAGTAGCCTCACCTTTCCTGCTCCCTAACAGAATAACCCATGGGCTAAGCACCTTTGCAGTACAGCCTACAGAAGGTCAGGCAGTTCTGAAGGGCAAAAGCAAAGTGGAAAGTAATATTTCCTGAACTGGGCATACTTTTCTGTCATTTAATAAGCATACATTCTCTTAGATGGAGTTATTTTATCTTCAGCTGTTAAAGATTGTTAGATCAGGAGTATGTAACCCATATGTATAGTGAGCCAAGGACATCTGGGATTTAACTGCAGGATGCAATGCGAACTTCATTCCCCCATTTTTGTCTTGGGTTTGTTCACACAAAGAGCAAGCATAGAATTTGGCTCTTATGCACAATATTTAGTTATTAGCTTTTCATCATCATATAATGGGCAAATTCTTCCCACTCCTCCTGCCTTTTTGTCTTCTTGCAGCCTCTGCTCTCTGCCTTGCTCCTATTTCTTTCCTGCTTTTCCTCATTTTTCCTTCCTTGAAGCACTACCAATAGCTAAGCTTCTTTAGGTTTTCAATGTTCACCTTCTTCTTTGTTCTGTCCTCCTAAAGGACAGAAGAGTTACAGTGGCATTTTTTTTTGTGTGTGTTTGTGTTACCACTAGTGTTCAGAGTGAACACTTGCAACAATGGTGGGATGAGACCAGTTTCTCTATTATCAGTTCAGGCTGCCTGCATATTCAGATTGATGTCATTTTACAGGGTCACACATTTAAGACTTTCTTTACTACCATGAAGAATTGAAATTTACTTTAAAAACAGATAAAATATAGCTTCTGCAGGACCTTAGTATACTATTTGTGCTACCACAATACTGGGCCAAGAATTTGATCACACTACTGGGAACTTCTTAGCATACTACAAAGTTACAAGTAGCTCTCAACTTTGTTCTAGGACCCTCTGAAGTTGGAGTTTCTAAAGCATGCCTGAAGGATTTGAAAATCAGGTATCTTCTAGAGCAGGTCCCTGTTCTGGGAGATTTTGGAGCTGGAGAAAATCTGGAAAATCTATTGATGATGCAGCTTTTAATGGAGAAGTGGGCAAATGGCTCTTAGGGCGGGAGGAGGGCAAAAGCTGTTTGGGGAATGTGCTGGGGGCATTGGAGTGGGAATGAGAGAGGGAGGGGTAGGATGGGTGTGGGGAGTTACTGCTCTGTCTGAAAGGAGCTTGTTCCTTCCTGAAATCAGAGGGATGGCCTCCCTCAGCCTCCTGTTACTGAGAGGCACTTTACCTTCCTGTCCCTGCTGAAGCAAGGTGCTCAACAGTAGAAATTACTTACCTGATAACTGCTGCACTGAAGGCTGGTCATGTGTGCTTAACAACTGTGCCTGAATGGTTTCTACTACCCTCTTAAAACGACGGCTTGGACCTGTGAGGAGAGAAGAGGCACAAATGGCTGTGAAAGGAGTGGGAGCTGAATCCTCATACAACCCAGGCTGGAGGGGAAGGATCACAAGCATCTTCCCTTCAGTCTTGTCCCCAAAAGTGTACGACAGTGTATCTGTCCTTCAGCCAAAAGCATAGTATTGAGGAAATATTATGCAGTCCCCACATCAATAAGAGGACTGTGGTGTGCTGGACTTAACAGGAGGGAGGATGGCTTCTGGGCTCCGTTTGTGAAGACAGAAAAGGTGGGTCTCCTTATTTTTTGACCATTTGGTTGGTTTTAACCCCTGTGAGTGGGGTGTGGCCATCCAGAAGAAAAAGGTGGTTGCATGTTTCTGTCAGAAGGAGAAACAAGTGGCCTCTCAGTGGCCAACTGTAATATTCAGACTTCAGAATGAACCAAAAAGACAGTACAGGGAGATACTTGAAATCCATTTTATCACTAATCCTGGTGGTAGCAACTTCACGTCTTTGGAAATCTCTTCCCCTCCCAGCATTTCCATCACTACCAACATAATTTTTGTTTCTGATGTCCTCTTTACCCCTGTCTGAATTTTCTCCTAAGATCAAGACAGTTATATTTCTTCCCCTGGCAGAGGTCTCTTTGCAGGTATCTATCAGCAACAACAAAGCCAACATGCATCCATTTTACAGCCTTGCCGTGGTTACCTGATAAGAGTGTGAAAGTGACAGAATAGATCCCATTCTCTTTCTGTGCCTCTCCCCCTTCTGTGTATGTTATGTCCACCTGGAACTTCACTGGCTTCTGGAAGACGGCAGGACCTCCTGTGGACTTATATTCTGCACGGAAACTTGTCTGTGAGATGACACTGTGACTGAGGCTTGGAATCTGAAACAGGTTGGTAGAAGGAAATAGTAGAACCAGAGCACAAAGAGAACAAAATGGAAAAATTCTATTCAGAGCAACAGAGAGTAACTAAGATTTGCTAGATTTGCTTCTGGACTTGAATTTATAATGTACAGAATGTTCTTGTGAAATAAGAATAACCTAAGTAAGAGCGTAGGTTGCTTGGCACCACAGAAAAATGCACTACTCCTTACAGGACTTACCTAAATTTAAAGGTTGAATATTGGTGGAATACCCAGCATGTTTATAAATATACACATCACACAACTTTATATACTCAGTCTTTCTTATCCTACTCATCTAGCAGTTTTGAAAAATGCCTTTTGCTGAGTAAAAACTGATATTAAGAGAGGGGGCAGAAAAGTCAGTAGGACATAACACTGGATATAAAAAAAACCACCTGAGTAGCCTGGTCTGATCTCAGCTGACCCTGTTTTGAGCAGGAGACCTTCTTAAGTCCTTTGCAACCTCAACTGTTTGATGTTTCTATGATATCAAATAGACATCAGGACATGGAGCAGACACTTAGTCAAGAGCCTGAGATATCCACAAGGAAAGCATGCCTGAAAATAACTTACCCAAACCACAACTCCTATCAGTATGTATATGAACTAGGAGACACTTTCTGGTATCATTCAATATCTGTATTTTTGGATCCATATTTTTGGACACAAATCTGCCTAGTTGTCAAACAGTTATCATTTACAGCTCCTGACAAAATTTAACACAGTCACATTCTATTATTGCTTTATAAAGGACCAGATTTTAAAAAACAACCCAACAAACACAAATCACTTGGAAATCTGGCCTTCTAGGAGGGAAAATGAAGGTGTGCTGTCTGAGAAGTTGACCTTAATGACTTACTTAGCAGGCTGTAACAATGCATTTAACTTTAAGGTTGGCTATAAGAGATGATTCATAGAGTTTGCACATATCACTACATCATACCTCAAGCCACACATGTGGAGTACGCAGTGGATCACCAGTATACACAGTAATGAACACTACACCGCAATATAAACCCAGAAGAATATAAACGGCTAAATGCATGAAACTGATACAGTAACACAGATGCTTGAAGTCACCCTGAGATGGATATCAGTGTCTGATGCATGCTAATGTACTGCACTTGCTCTGTGTACACCTGTACAGTTAAAAAGATTATGATTTTTTTGGAAGAAATTAATTGTAGCTTCATAGAGACTAAAAAGAAGTGCGGTAATTTGTGGAAAACAATATCAATTCAACAAATGATAGAAGAAATTTAGTCTCCACTGTATTGAAAAAACTCTAATTATGTTGTTAACTACCTTGAATTGAAAAATCTCAAACTTTACTGTGCTGACTTCTTCTTCGTTGGTACTTCTAGATAGTGAGAATAGAGACTTATAAAGGAAAAAATTACAATTTCCCTCTGCTGTTGTAGGCTGTAAATACATTACATCTGCAACAACTGATACACTGGCCATCAGAGGAAATTAGCCTTCTTTCTGCCATGTAGCATGGAAGAGGAGATTTAAAGTAACAAATACAGATGTGAGACAGGATTTTTATCTGACTAAAGTGGTGGAGGACATAATCACCTGAGAAGACCCAGTCTGTTGCCCAGACAGACTGGTTAGTTTGACAAAGCAGCAAATCACTGTATTGATACTGCAGCAGCTGTGTGCTCTAACTGCAATGATATTTCAAGCACTGGTAACCTGGAGATGCTGCCAAGAAGGCTGAAACCTTTTCTTATCTTGGAGAGTATTATCTATTAGAAATTCAGAGAGAGTTCAGTAGAGGTCTGAATCAACAGGCCATGTAAATTAAATCCACAGAGTATGCATTTGAAGCAGCAGAGACCCTGCCCAGTCACATATGGCACAAGGAGTCTTAGAATTGACCAGAGGCAGCTGGGGTGACTTACCGAGAGGAAAGCGTGGACAATATCAGCCTTAATGGAGCTTAGCGGTTTGTCCTTAATGACCACAAAAATCTGTTCTTCTTTCTCCAAGTTGATGAAGTTACCGAACCAGGATTTTTTGGCAAGCCTGACATGATGAAAAGAAATAGATGGTTTAGGATATTAAGCAGTATTTCTCACATACCCCAGCTAGAAAAAAATATTAAAAAAACCCACAAGGAAGTTTTG
>JBCJKH010019725.1:20153-31914 GCA_039877255.1 Loriculus beryllinus
TGATAATGCTCTAGATGCGATACTATTACTACCAGCAAGTGGGAAACAGCCTCAGAGAACATCTAGAACATTTCACTTAGTAAAAACTCTTAAAATGGTAAGACTACATAGTGTTAGCCTGGCAGCATGTGTCCCCAACAACAACAAAGCAGAAGCAATGGTAACCCTTTTGACTGAGCCAATATAATGATTAAATACTGCATATATAAAGCGCACATAAGCCAGGGACACATTTCTGGTTTCCCTCGAGGGATCTCTTCATTTCTTGTGCAGTATGTGGATGCTGGTAACAGGGGTTTAAGTTCCTGCCCACCCAATTTCAACCCCTCTTGTGTTCTAGGACTTGAAAAGTCCATTTTCTGAAGGTGTTCCATTGGCCTGATTGTGCAATTGCAGGATTTTTTTTAAAGAAAGCTGTAGATTTCAGTGGACCTCCAATATGTCAGTGAGTGAAATCCATTCCTAAGCAGAGGGCAGGACAAAGACTATCCCATTTATTAGTCCCACTCAGGGTGTCTATATAATGAGTGAACTTTGGCCACCCTCCAAAGGAATGAATTTTCAGTACTAAGAGAGAAGATATTAACGCCATGCAAAATACAGTTCAGGCTTTCCACTGACAGCAGCCCAACTTTGCCGTTCCTTTCAGCATCAGACAGAGGTTTCATCATAAAACGAAATTGCTGGTTTTTTTCACACTGATCATATCAGCAAATGTTTGATTTTGCTTCTTGTTTCACCATCTCAATGCACTTTGTCGACATTCCCTTTCAAGTTAAATAGGCTAATGGAAAAATGCAGGGACATGAATGTTATTGGGGGGTACTACCCCGAACTTTAAGGTAGAAACCCTGACAGGTGTGGTTTTGAGCAGAGAAAAGTTGCTGTCAGCCATGAGATACAGGCAAAGAATTGCTGGACCAACCTAAACCCAGGAAAAATTCTACTGTAATCAGTCATATTCTAGTAGGGAATAATTTAGCTTGAAAATGTCAGAAATTATAAGACCTGCCACAAAAAGACTGCAGGTTTTTTCCTCCACAGGATACTTTATAATGCCATGACAAGTCCGGTTTGCAGTGTGGCAAGCAATAGGCTTTTATTTGTTTTGGCGGACATTCACCATTCAGTGGAAGGAGACAACTTCTCCAGACAAGAAGAGCCATGTGCAAAAAGATTAGTATACATCAACTTTCCAGCACAGCAATAAACAGCTGGAGAGAGTTATTAGTAGATTCACTTTCTGCAGTAAAGACTCTGATTCTGAATGAGGAAGGGCAGAGACTAGGAGAGAGAGGAAGAAACTAGGAAACTAATTTGAAGTCTAGACCCTGGGGATAAAGAACAAAGCTTGACCTCAGCAGCATCCAGCAATCTGCACTCATCCCCAGTTCCAGAATGCTCCATGAATCACACAACTGTCCTCTCACTGCCCATTTCATGCACACAGCAGAAAGACCACAACTAGAAAACCACTCAGCTGAGTAAATAATCATTTGCTTCTACTTACTGTGTGCAACCAAAAATAAGAGTACAGGAAGATTCACTTGCAATTTGGAAAACCAGTGTCCCCCACTCAATTAAAGTGGGCTGGAAAACTGTCACTCCCTAAAATATTCATAGGCAGCTGTAACCAAGCCAGTGAGCCAGAGATTAGCATAGGGAGCAGGAAAGAGAAAGGGGCTCTCATTTAAATGGGTCGTTAAGGAGCCAGGGTTAGAGTGTGAAAGGGAATTACATACTAATTAGCTCATGTGTCTCACACACACCACAACAACTCTGCAAGCCCCTGGAGAGCTGGGGCAATAGCTTCTTGCATTAAAGGGTCTATGCTCATTAGTAAATTAGCACCTGGTTATCCATCTAAACCGGCTGGTTGGTTTAGGCTTGTGTGTATCATAATCTGATCCAGGACTGGCTATAAGGACTCCAGGGGCCCAATGTATGTCACATATGGAGGCTGGGCCTGAAAAAAGTAGGCATATTTAATTGCAGGTCTGCTATGTTAAAATATGGCTATTCATTTTTGTATGTTCATTAATGGCCCTTCATTTATAGGTCTCTTAAAAAGCACAGGTTAAAAGGGCTCCAGAAGATAGGGAGGTTTTCTCTCACTCAGCGCTTGGAAACTTGGTCTGGAGTCTCCAGTGTCCAGCTGGGCTCTTTTCTTTGGAAAGGTTATCACCACTAATACTGACTCGGGAAGATTCACCAATAGCCTGGGCTATGCTCCAACTTGTAAATCACTAGAATTCACAAAATAAGTTTGCCGGTGGCCTCTTCTGTTTCTGGAATGAACAGAATCAAGACATAGCACACATACACTGGCTTTTCTCCTCATAATTAGCAAAACTAGCTGTGTTTATACACCTGGGTCACAGGTGTATAAACACAACTGAAGAAGAGGAGGCAGTTTTGGAGTAAAACAACACAATAAAGCTTTCTCTTCTCTTAGAAGGTGTTAACTGCTGCTAACTTGGGTTAAAATGTGTATAAATCCAGGATCTTGAAGCACCTGGAATGAGATGCTTTAGCACCTCACAAGATCAGGCTGTAAGCAGTACAAAATGTACTTAAAATTAACAATCTTCTCTTGTCATGGCAAACCTCCTAAGGGGGAGGGAGATAGGAGAGATGTGTGGGATGCTGGGTATGTAGATTACTCCAGGGAATCTAATCAGGTGTCCAGTTGATGAAAAAGCAAATAGATTAGCATGTAAATGGAGGCTGGTGCTTTATTCCTTCACACTGAATTTCTCACTGCTATAATGCTGTTCCTTTTCCTACTTTTAGAGTGTCTGACTGCACTGCCTTCTGGAGAGCCTCACTGTCTTCCCTACCTGCCTCCGAGTGCATGGATCTGGAACTTCCAGAGGTTTACCTGCTTGGCATAAATAACAGCATTTCTACTCAAGCAAATGGAGCTTTGCAGGTTTAAAGCAGCTGGATGGCATCCCTAACATATTTTCTAGGACTTTCTCACATGAGAAAGAATAGTATTTACTCAGACATGTCAAAGTGCATTACCTAATCATCAGGTTTGTTAAATGAATGGCAGCCATTGCCGTACCAGAGCAAGGATCTTATTTATCGCTTAACCCATGAGGTCAATACGGCTCTTGATAAGGATATCTTATTTCTTACAGAAAGAAAGGAAGTACTATTAAAAATAAGACATGTGGAAGCAGGCACTGAGCAACAAGACATCTATCGTTAAAATATAATCCAGTTCATTATTTTTTATGACTTTTATTATGTTTACTGCAGGGTGCAGCCCAACTGAACTCATTAATTTGGCAATTATACAGAAAGAGAAAAAAAAGGCCTTAGGCTTTGACTTGCATCCAAACTGCCTCAAATGACAGGCACTGCTTCTCTATACCAGTTTTTAAAGAGTGAGTAGGAAGCAGAAAAGGCAATAAATTAACAGAAAATCTTCCACCAACATACATGCGTGAAGAGGAGAAATTTAATTCTGAAGGTTTTCTGCTTTAATGGCCTTAAAAACATCTGAGATGAGAGTATCATATATTTCTTTTGATAAAGATGCATTAATTTTATGAAATTCACTCATGCATTTCTATTGGTAAATGCACCAAAGCGTTGAAAATACAATTTATTGCATTTTTCTTCACTGATTTCTTTTACTAACATTTACTATACCCTACTTCTCCTTCTCCTTAAGTCTTTATCCCTCTCTATTCTGCAGCATTAGATATGCAACATAAGAGTGCCTGTCTTATACTGGATAAATGCCAGGTCTGGGGGAAATTGTTAAGGCAATGCCATTGTCAGCAATTGTAAAACTTTGGGTCTGAAATTTCCATCTACAACTCATGAATATTTCACACAAGTATTTTAACAAAAGGCCAAATTGCCTTGGTTGGCTGGGTAAGTCTATGGGCACAGGGTGCACAAACACAAGCTGTGAAAATAAAAAGGACTAATTTGGCATCTGTTGCATGTATTAGGAAGTGTTTGGAGCAGCACTCTCTGGCAGGGACTTCCAAACCTGCTATGCAGTGACGCACATTTGTGCAATGAAATGGTTGAAATGCACACTGACTTTTAGGAATGGGTCTGGTGAATATGAAACAGCTTCTGCATGTCCCAGTGATGCTGCCTAGAATTAACACTGCATTTACTATCGCAGCCAAAGATTCCTCTGAATTATCTTAGCAGAGGCTTCTGCATGTTATCCTGAGGATGCAAAGTCTCCTGTACTAACAGGAAGACCTTTTACTGTATAGTTAGTGCCAGTATAAATCACTGATTAACCTCTCCACTCCTCAAGAGTGATCTGCTTGACAACCAAATGAAAGAAGAGAGAAAGGTTATGTATCTAGTAAATTCAGCAAGCTATGAAAAAATGAGGTGATCACTGGGAGATTGTTTCATCACATGGTAACCCCACTGAGGCACAGACCTTATCCTGGGTCCTTGGCAGAAGAACAATTTCACATCTCTATCCCTCTCACAAGACAACAGATTACAGTCAGACACTGATCCACAACAGAAATATGTCACCCTATGACATTCAGGCAAGCAAATGACATCGGTATTTGGTAGAAAGAAAGTAGTGTAACGGCAAAGTACTTACTCTGGGGATGATTCCGGGGTTAAATTAGACATCTCCTCTGGGGTAGGTACTGCATGCACAGCCAAAGAGAGGGAAGGAGAAAAGAAATGGATGATTCAGTATACCTTCAATTTTCTGCTTGCATACCAGTGAAACAATTCTGACATTACACCCTCCTGCATTTGCCTACCGCCTCTGCAGACTAGTTCAGACATTCAAACACTGGTCATATGTCTTTGGATCACTGTATCAAGAGCAGCCTTTCAAGGCTCGCTCTACCCTTTCTTACATCACTATGTAATTCTGCACTAGGTTCAGTGGTTTCTCGTTCAGACCCAAACACTATGCCAATCTGATCACTTTACAATTGCTTCAAAGCCTAGCTGGATGCAGCTCAGTCACTGCTGCAATTCTCTGCAGCTCTCTGGCCATTTCAGAAACAATGTCCCTGATCATGACAGTTCAAATTCAACTCTTCATGGTTGTAATCCTCCTTTCCCAGGGGATCACATCTCAGTACACTGTAAAAAACCACAGGGTGTTGGGATAGCTGCTGATGACATCTGAGGATAATGCATGTGACTTTGGGTGCCCTTTGCCTGAATGCAAAAAGCCACCTGGAGCTTGAAGCAGAAAATTTTGCAAATCTCAACACTCTAGAGACTCCAAAAACTGAAAGAGGCCTGCAGATACGAGATCAGTGATTGAATTAAGGAAATTTTTACACCAATTACCAAAGGAGGTAAAAAAAGCATCAACCAAGATCAAACAAGCTGTGCTTCAGAAGAACCCATTTCATCCTATTGCCACTGGCTATCCTGTTTCAGCAGAAGGCTCAGCCTGTGGCTAAGGAGAGGCAGCCGAGCACAGCCATAGGGGAAATGGCAGAACTCTAGGTTCACTGACAAAACAAGTGGAGAAACTGAAGATAAAATTTTCTTGTGTTCTAAGAACCACGAGAGGGATAGTAAGAGCTGTATGGCTAGAGTTTGAAGAGGGTTCAGAAGATGGTGTTGGAGCAGATGCAATGGCATGACACAGCCTGCTTACACATGCCTTGGGCTGGGGCTGGCTGATGCTATCACTCTCATTTTCAATGCCAATATTATTCAGTCCCAAATACACGAAATTTGCAGAGCCACAGAGAGACTTGCTGCCAAATGTCTGCTGAAATCAGAGCCACCTGTGTGTCTGCGGGAGTACTCACCTTGCAATTTCCGGCGATGGAAGCGAGGAGACCCCAGGAAACTATTCTTGATTGAGTTGAGCCGTGTCCTCCATGGCATTCCTCCAATGCTGGGGCTGGATGGTGGTGTTGGATTGGGTGTGCCTGCTGGGCTCTCCTTTGGCGTATGGACAGGTGTCCCCTTGGGGGTAGGGAGGGGACTTCCCCTTGGAGAGGGGTGAGGGGTGACCTGTATGATGGGGATAGATTTGGTGCTTGGGTCAGTACTAGAAGGGAGCAATCTAACAGGAGACATAGGGTTGGTCTGCAATTTAGGAACAGCCAGCTGTGGGTTAAAGCCGGCAGCAGGCGGGCGGCCATGAGCATTCTGCACAGGGGTGTTCTGGGAAGAGGGGGCGCTGGTATTGCTGGTAGGGAGTGGGTTGGATTTAGTAGACTGGAGTGGTTTTTCAGCCAATTTGCTCTTGGATGGCAAAGTCTGCGTCTTTGGGTTGGGCTGAAGTGCTGGCTTTGGTTGGAGTACATGTCCAGGCCTGGAAGCGTTCCTACAAGCATCAGGGTCCAAGGAGACTTGGGGTCGGGGACAGAAAGGGAGGTCGGAGGTCTGAGGGGGGATGAAGAACTTTCTGATAGGCTACGAGACAGACGCAGAGTGTCCATGCACATTAACAACAGTGAAATACGCATAGAGCGGGCGAGCAGAGAAAGAATAAAATCCATTCGAGTCACAGAGATGCACCATGTCACAAGGAGACACAAGAGATGGAGGTGAAGGGGCAGTGGGGGGGGGAGGATTTTGCAAAGAAACGAAAACAAACAAAAAACAAAAGAAAAGACATGCAGTTAGCTGGGAACACAGCATAATCAACAACAGCAGCAGCGGCAGCAGCAAGAACAACAGTGTCATAACAGGCTTCATCATATTAACCAACCATGTATCAGCAAAGGAAAACAACAGAAAGAAAAGTAAAACAAAGAAAAAAATCCAAACCAACAAACAAAAACCAAACAAAAAAAAAAACCAAACAAAAAAACCCAACAACAACAAAAAAAAAAAAACCAAACCCAAAAAAGAAAGTCACCAAGAAAAAAGGAAGAGAGAAATGCCATCTCTCTGAGATTGTTCTGATTGCCCTGCAGTGAGAGAAGCAAGATGCTGTAGGGAGGTGAGGAAGGGGAAGAAGAGCCACTGAAGCCACAGACAAATTGAGATGTGCCAAGAATGGGACCACCTCTTTCAGCTCCAAGTGCACATATGCAAACCCAGAAGAGAGATGAAACTCAAAACAGGTGTGTGATACATACGGAGTGGTAAGCGATACACACATGTTACTGCACACACCAGTCAGAACCTCTTTCCTTCCTCTTTACCCGACTTTGCCTAATGCATACCCCTCTTGCAGCCACCCATTGCAGAAAGGGGTTGGAAAGTGGGCATTGAATCATCTGCCCTGATCTGGAAGGTTAAACTGCTCAGCACTCACTTGGAGGCTTCAGAACACACACCTTCACAAGCAACATGCAAACTCAGACTGGTGTTTGATTTGTAAACAGCTATAGCAAAAATTTCAGAGAGGCCTGGCAAATTTGTTTCTCTGGGAAGAAATGATACTTCCCATCAGACTTTATGCTTCTCCTGCAACTTTCCTCATTGCACTGAAGGACAGCTTGATAATCTGAATTTCCACCATAAAGTCACAGCAATATTTGCCATTAAGTCCCAATTCTATGGAGGAGGTGGGGTTTTGTAAGACATGGTTTAAAAAGAAAAAGACAACCCAAGTTCATAATCCATCACTGAACTATCAAAATGGGATTATGAATTACACATTTTTTTTCCCAAACAGTAACATTTAGCATGTTAGAGGCCTTTTGGGAAACCATTCATATGCCAACAACAAACAGCAATACACAAACTTGGGAGGACAGAAGCCTCTTAAAGGGATATTAGCAAACTAAAAATCACATTTTAAATAAAACAAATGTCTTTACAAAACATCACTGTTAACACCTTAGATTATAAGTACTGGCAGCATTGTAAAAATAGAAATCACTACTCAAGATCTTTAGCTTTGGTCTACACTCAGATTCTGATTTCTATAAATGATTAGCTATTACGAGTTATCACCATAATATTATTACTATTATCATTAATTCTTAACACATAAAAGCTGTAATCAAGCACTGTCCAGACATTTTATGTACACATAACCATGCCTCAAATCTCAGTCCCAGGTAAGCACACTCGCTGGTGAGTTTACTTTCCAGGTTTGATGGATTAGCACAATGTTGCCACATTTTAAAAATGCAGAAATGTATTTAAGACTTAATTTCTAAACTGGTTTGCATCACAGTTTTGTAATTACTTCAAAGAACTTGGTGCTAGGCCACCAAAATGAAAATCACTACATCAACACATCTGTATTATTTACTAGGATTGTAAAGTTAACTGAATTCTGCCATGTTAGTAAATTCTGATCACCAATGAAAAAAGAAGCGGAAAAGATTAATCTATGGAAGTCACCATCAGCAATAATGCCAATGGATAATGCCAAAGGATACAAGTTAGACAGCTCGACTGCAAAAGTTTCCGTGCCATTTTTGTATCTTATGTGTACGGTGGTTTGAGAAACAAATTTGAAAGAAAAACTCAAATTCAACTCCCATTTAAGCCATTTACAATTTGAAGGGACAACCTTAACTACCACATTTTTAGTAACGAAATAAAGCAGAAAAATATACAGAAGTCTGAATTTCAGCTGGTGGAATGGGGAGCACTGTCACAAGATCTTGTGAGATTTAAGAACTTTTAGTTGCTGTTGAATTCAGTTCCTCATAGAACTGAACCTAAGCAGTGCGTATAGCGAAATATGTATTTGCTTTTTAAAGTATGTTCTCTTTCAATAACCTAAGGTGCTGTTAGAAATATAGATAAGGATATTAAAAAAAAATCAAAACCAAAAAAAAAAAACCACAACAATTTTTATTCCATCATTTCCTTTTAAGCCTCAAATTTGACCTGCCTTAATATTATTATGACCTGCTGAAAATGCCATCTGGTTGCTAAATCCCTTTGAAGACTATTTGATCAACTATCTGTTAAGTAAAAATAGGAAGATATAGCAACTATGGAAGATTTTGTCATCCTTATTTTTTGATGTAGTCCTACTGAGATGTCAGAAATTGATCCCAAGAGATCAATTAATCAAGTTTTAGGTTTGCTGCACTGGATGCTTATTTTGTGCAAAAACTGTTTCCATTGCTCTTTTTCAGTACATTTTGCAGTGGCATAAGAGTTCTCAGACCTCTCCTTCATTCTACCGACATTCAGGAGTCCCAATGCAGAAACAAGGAAACAGATCTTCACTGGTTTCTGGCATGTTAAAGACACAGAGGAGATCACAAACACATTTATGCCAGTTGCAAAATAGGGCAACAATTAACAGGAATCCAGAATATATTTCAGAAAATAGTTCAAGCAAGCAAGGAATTTTTACTAGCCTATAAATTTAGACCTGAAAGTGTGTCTTTATGCCTAAGAATTACACACGATGTTACTGGAGAATTACAATTTTAAATGCTTGGAATACTGATGTTATCTTCATATACCTAAAAGTAGATCCGTAGATATATCCATAGCCTAACACATGAGGACTATCCAATAGGGGGATAGCATCTTCTCATGAAGTCATGAAACATTTGTGGAAATTTTCCTAGGACATTGGGCCAGACAATTAGGAAACATAGATCACCATAGTCCTACAGACTTCTTGATGAGGTGCAGACTTTTGTAGGGACTGCAGTCTTGAAGTGACTAAGCTGACCTTGTCAGACACTAGAAATACTCACACTTATCCCTAAAAAAGCTACCAAGAGAGGAAGGCCTCTGTCATTGCATTTAAAAACTGTGTTAACTTTGCAGCAGATACTCTATTAAGCATGTTTCGTGCTAGCTGAGTATCAGTATTAGTTGAGGACTGATATTTAGTTGACTGCATGTTGAATAAGCACATGTGACTGTAACATTTATAGGGGTTTGAGTTCTTGTCTTAGTCAACTTACTTTCCTTTTAACTTTGCTAGCCCTCAAATTTGTGTAATTTATTTTTGTGACCTTTTAATACAAACTATTCTGAGGCAAACAGAATGAAGCTCGCTGCAACTGGCATGGTTTGGTGCTCCACTGTGACCTGATTGAAGGTAGCTGTGAAATGGTTCCTGATATTTGGTCTGAAACCATGCCATATACAGACCTCAGCTGGATATGGCAATGTTCAGTAATAGCAAAATAATTCTATGTGCTTGAGACTGAAAAGGGCAGGGGCACATTGAGATCCCTCCTAACAGTGCAGGGAGCATGTATGAGAAATTCTCTGCTTGCATCTGTAATTAACATTTCCCTCGCTACCCATGAAAATTTACAAGCTGCCAAGAAAAAACAAAACATCCCAGCTAAGAGCCACAGCTCTGGAGCAACAGATGTCGAAAAGCACCAAGCATGTGTGAGTGAACTGGACCAACAGATCTTGAAGCAGCACCACTTACCCTTGGACTGCTGAGAGGACTGGTGGAGAGCCCAGACGATGCTCCGCTGATTGACCGAGACCTGAATGGACACAATAAGGAAAAGAGCCCTCAGAAAACTTGGACAAATAATAACCCTGAACACCAGCCACCATAGGCACAGGGATGAAGTGAGGAGGAGAGAGGCTGTCACTGGAAAAGCACATGACTCATTCCGTTCACTACTCTCACATTTTTCAGTTGTCCCACCCTCAAAACAAAGAAATGCTGTTGCTCAGGGAGGATACTATGATCCGTTTTCATTAAGGGAGTTGCTACCTTCTTTTTGGTCATCAAGCCCCTGGAGCCTACTGCATCTGACCTGTGCAAGCTGAACTGCTGAATTCAAAAGGGATTGTCAAGACATTCATGTTGGTGTGGAGAATTCTCCTTCTGTGCAGCGCTGGTGGACACAGAATAAGACGTTCTCTGTCATGAGCAACATGGAAAAGCACCACATGTCCAAAGCACAAAGGCAGGGGATTCTTCCAGATATTAAGAAAAAAACCCAAGTCTTCATCACCCAAACAATCATTTCCTATGTGATGACTTCCCACTGAAATCAAAGCTCACATTAGCTTAACCCTTTCTAGCTTCTCAGTGATGGATTAACCATCTCTGTTCTCCAGTAAGAGATGTGGTTGCATGAAACAAGCCAGGTCTTCTCTATGGATAATGAGTTCTGCTATTGTTGATGACTTTACTAATATCAAGGTAACAGCCCCGGTGTCCTCAAAAAGGGCCAGTCAAGGGAGATTAAACTGTCCTTTTACACGCTGACAAGGTCACCTATACTGTGATGCTCTTATGCTCTCCAGCAGATGCAACCTATGAAAAATGTCAGGTGTAGACAATAAAACATACAAATGTACTATGCTAAATGTGCTGAAAAGGCAGACAGGCCAAATGCACAAACATTTCAGCAGCAGTAGTTTCTAGGAGGAGGGCTGCCCAGCAGAAAAAATACCCCTCTGTGTGAGTAAACCCCAGAGGCAGCTGCTTTCTATCCTTTCTAAATAGAAAGAGTTTATATTGAAGACTGAAACATCTTACAGGAAAGGACTTGGGTAAGTCTAGTTGTTCAACAACCACCATGCAACATGTTAATACAGCAAACCTACCAAAGTTTCACCTATTTTAAGAGCCGTGAAAGAAATCACTTGCCTTTATGCAACAAACATGAGAAGGTGAAATCCTGTAGATGCTTGGAAAACAGTGCACATGTGTATGTGTAGAGATACGTGTCTGAGCGTGTGTGCACACACATATATTTAAAAAGCACGTAGGTCAGACAGTTAGTACCAGGTTATACATAAGAGAATATAAAACAAAAACAAAAAGAAGTTCCTGAAATGGTGTCACAGACATGCTATTTTGAACCTTTTATCCCACCACTTCCTACTGCAGTTACTACAAGCTTCTCCAACACTCCTC
>JBCJKH010019730.1:0-11711 GCA_039877255.1 Loriculus beryllinus
AGGATAGTTATTTCCTGGTCCAGCCCATTGCAGTGAACTTAAATTAGTATAAAACCACAGCTGATTTCATCCCAGGGAGAGGGAGTTTTTCCCAGTTTAAATCCAACTGTAGTCATTGGAATAGTACAACTTCAGGCAAAGATACCCAACTTGAACTCAAAAGACTTGGTGTAATTATCTAGCATCATACAATGATATGACACAGCTTTAAGAGACAGTCTAAGCAGGTCAGCTTGATACTCAGCACAGGCAGACTAGAGCTTGCTGGATATTGCCTGGACCTAGTAGTGTTGCTTCAATGCCCACAGCTTGCTGAGATATTTCAACACAGCTCAGAATTGTGCAGTACAGGTGCACCTTAGTCACACATGATGATCTGTTGCAGAGGAAAGAGCTGGGTGCATAATACTTTAGTGTTTGACAACCCCAAATAACAGTAGATTATTTTCTTCAAAAAGTCTTCAATTCTCTATATAAACCTTCTAATTATGGATTTTCTTTCCAATTTCCATCTTCCTTGTGCTCTTAGATCCTCTAAGCAGAGTGTATTTGAAACCAAAAAATCCATCTGACTCCCTGAGTACCTACATAAATGCTAACTACATTAGGGTAAGTAAATGTACACTCTTCATGTGCTTTTGAAACAATATTTGATTTTCCAGTGAATACCTGGTTTTGCTAAGGTGCCACTTATTTTATTCCTATCCATCTTCATTGAAAATTGCTTATCTTTTTGTCTACATTGGTGTGACAGGAATAGTTTCATGAACTATTTGTAACAAAGACCACATAGCCATGAATGTATTAAAATTATTGAAGTAAGAAAACACTTTATCAACTAGTTTATAAAAAACAATAAGAAATACATGCATTACTATTTATTTACTTCAGTATTTACCTTTTAATATTGTCCTACTGCCTTATAGTAAGGAAATGAGAGTTACTTTTGAACAGTGACAGAGATACCAGTATTGCCTTTCCCTTTCCTCTGCCTTCTATACATCTGTGTGTCTTGGGACTCCCTAGACTGATAGGCTGGCCTTCTTATAAGTTCTCATAAAGATGCTTTTCCCTTAGCAAAGATATACAGCAGAATCTTGGATTCCGCAAGCATTCATGTATTTTTTTTTCCCTGTTATGAATCTTCATAAGAACTAATTTTATAGTTTTCTTTTTTTTTCCTGTGGCTTGTTGTCTGTAAACTATCTTGTAAACACTGCAGCAATATGGATTAAAGTACCACTGGACAATGAAAAGCTCCAACAACTTGGAGAACAGAGTAAGCTAGAAGAAGCCAAGTAAGCAGAGAAATTTGAGAGGAATTAATATATTCTCAGGACCTTTTCAGTCCATCCTGTTTCCAGAGGAATAGCTGTTCTACTGAAAAATTTCAGATGTGCTCTACTCTTAGTCGTAACTGTTTTCAGTTCAAGTAACTTGTGGTTTTTTTTAAAAAAATTCAAGATTAATTTTTCTGCTCATTTAGAACATCCACCTGCAATTTTTTTGACCACATGGACTTAAAGCAAATACTTTTGTTTCTGTTTCTAAACCAGGGATATGGAGGTAAAGAGAAGGCTTTCATTGCAACTCAGGGACCCATGATTAATACCGTGAATGATTTCTGGCAGATGGTTTGGCAAGAAGACAGCCCTGTCATTGTTATGATCACAAAGCTGAAAGAAAAAAATGAGGTATGACAACTAGCCAAACTGAGAAACTATTCCTATGGCTGATACTGTAGAAAGAACCTTAGCATATATGAAAGGAAGCTAGCAGATAACCGGCTCTTAAATAATCTGGTAATGGGCAATGTGATAAGTAATGTTGGGGTAGCCAAATGCACCAACTGCAAATGCGTAGCAGTCATAAGAGATGCATTTACAAAAGACAAAAAGTAATTCCATTTTCTAGAACTGTGCTGCCAGGTTCATATTTTTTTAAGAAGCACCTCATTTATTTGTTGGTCACCTCTGTACTTGTAACTTTCTGGTATATAAAGAATCGATGGTTAGTGTTACGATTAGAAGTTTTCTGATGTGGTTGAAGTTTTCACTTTGCTATAATGGCAGGTTTTGAGTCCATTCCAGAAATTACAAATCTTCTGGACCATCCCAGAAATACAGTTTGGGCTCCCAAATGCCAATACCGCAAGAGGGACTTGGCCAGAATGAAAATATGTGGGTCTTTACCTTAGTACCAAGTAGAGATGACAATTGTATTTTAATTGCTAACGGCCATCTAACTGCCTGTTATACATATGTGACTTTTGGATCAATTCCTAACTACATCTTTAATAGCTTTATTTAGTATTCATGTAAATTGTTGCCAGGTTTTCCTTGATTGTGCCAGAGTCCATATTTGCCATACATTAGGAACAAAAATCACTCTCCCTTGCAAAGGGCCAACACAAAACTCTGTTCTGGAAGAATAAATGTTAAACAAGTGATTTACAAGGCTTGTGGACAAGAGAGAGACAGACATGAAGGAGTCTGACTTTTTTCTTGAGTCCAAACCGCTAGACTTGGTATCAGTTCCCAGCTCTAGTTGGGTACCTCAACCAGATCTCAGCACCTTGCCAGGTAAGCACTAGGGCTATATTGCCCCAGCTGCACTCACACAGCTGCTCTTCAAACTCAAACGCATGTGATGATAAAGAAACAGAGTTTATTCAGGCAAAGTTCCCAGTCTGAGTGATCAGGGGTCTGAGATTCTGAGTGCATTCCCAGGGCTCAAACTCACTGCTCCATGAAAATGTGACTCAGTAGACATACTCATTTCTTGTGCTCTTGACTGCTGCTTGGCTCTTTGTCACCCTGCGTTTGGGCTTCTAGCATGAACTTAAAATCAAGTGGATTTTAAAAAAGCTGTATGTAAAAAGCAGGTTAGTCCTGTAAAATATCCCATGCTGTATTTCCAAACTAGGTGCCATTTTGCACTAGACTTCAAACAAGTGTCCAGAAGCCTCCATTAAAAAGATTACTCTCCTGGAAACATAGAAAATTTACCCCAGCCTAATTGGCCAAAAGGGTATTTCACTGAGGAAATGCTGACTGTTTAAACACTCACATCTGACACTGTGTAAGAAGAATGACTTGAAAGAAGTGCCCAGTGGTTTCCACCGTGTCAGGAAGCCCTGTGTTTACCTGAGTTACACAGGCTCTAGGCATTGGTGTTTATCCGCATTGTTGTGGCCTGGCAGTGGTCATTTCCTCCTAATAGAAAGGATGGGGAATCTCAAATCGTTCCCAGGCTATATAGAGGGGCTGTGTTTGCACAAGCTGTCCTGCTCTGTCTAGAAACCTCAGAAACTCTCACTGTTAGGTTCCTCCTGAAACCTGGCTTGCTATTGGAAAGGAAATAGCTTAGCTAGTGGCTGAGTTCAGTGTATTAACTTGCTTTCTAAAGAGGAGGCAAAAGCAGATGTTATTTAGCATAATAGCAGTTGATATTTTTTCTTTTCTATTGTCTGCTTTATTCCCATCATTTGCAGAGAGGTACATCTGCAGTATGCACACATACAGATTCCTTCATATTTGAAAGCACACTCATCCACATCCACCCCTGCACAAATAAACACCATACCTGACTCTTAGTTGTAGGCCCCATTCCTCAGTTGATGTAACATCAGTCAGCCTCCATTTGAGCTATAATGTACTATAAAGTATAAAGTAATGTGTAATGAGGGAGCTCTCAAATGAGAGACACATGGAAAGCCTTAATCTCAACAATAAATTTATTTATTTAGCATAAGTAAAATTATTTGGGACATTAGTGTCTTAGTGCTGATGTGATGAATTTGCAATCAAAATGAGAATTGTGTGAAATGATGATGAACAAAAGTTTCCATAGAGTTACTTCCTTCCGTGAGAGATAAAAATGGTTAAGACTCTGTAGTAGCAGTTTTTGTGAGATGGATGAAGATGTAATATGAAAGTAGAGTGCTGAGCAAAACACCCATTTCAGCTGCATGAAAAAAAAACCCAACCATGGAGCATTCAATTATTGGATTTTTTTTCTTTCTGAAGACTGGTTTGAAAAAAAGGAGATTGATTTGTAAGCAAGAATAATGCCAAAGGAACTATGAGTGCTGTGAGTGTTTTAAACAGAATCTGCAAAACTTGTCCTCAGCACTACACAATGTCTGAAGATACTGGAAATCTACCTGTGCAAGGAGAGTTTACAGCAAAGGAGCTTCTGCCTGAACAAATAATGAGAAACTTGTAACTCTAGGCTATAATTTTAGGGTTAATATCAGGAAAATCACAACTGATCTAGTGATCTAGGTACCCTCCCTGGTCACTGAAGAGTAGTAGTCACTTTCAGAGGGTGACCCATCCTATTCTAAGAGATCAGTGACCATCTGTAGGACCATTCTAGGACAGGATCTTACATAGCTTTATCCACACGGCACATACAAACTTCATATATTATAGAAGTTAGTCAACTGGAATTTGACAAATATGTGGAATGTAAGAAGTTTATGGACTTTATATGATTTTACAGAGATGTTTATAGACTTCTGTTGTATCAGCTGTTTTTCGTAATTGTGCTATGTACCCCATAGATAATATGCATTTAGTTTGTCTTAAAAGCTTACTAGCAACTTTACCTATTAACCGGAAAACATATTTTAGAAGCATAAAGAAAGACTACTGTGTGGCATTCTACAAGAAGAAAGGCCTAGCACTGACTGATGGATTAAACAACGTGTGTTTATTCAACTCGGACAATGTAAATCTTGTCTGTAATTATCTAGGATTATCTTGTTAACTCACTGTTTAAAACTCATATTGTTTTTCATGTGACATTTTTTCCTCACTCTATAAGCACACTTCTCTATGTATAGCAAAGTAGATTTTGGAATTCAGAAATCCTGCCTTTCATAGTTTCACCTAAGCCTCTTTGGAGATTGCTTATTAGTTCGGTATTGGTACTATAGATATGTCTTGTGTTTTGGAAAACCTTTAGAAGATTTGGTCCTAATTTTGAGGGTTTTAGTACATCAAGGCAAAGTGTGCCTTAGTTCTGGAGATCCACCTCAGGAGCGGTCCCATGAAGCCTGGCATCTGGTGGGTTTGGGATGAGGCGCTCAAGGAGACAGGACAGGGGATTGGAGGGTGCCTAAGCCTGCAGGCCTATCACAGGAGGAAGGACAAAGGCTGAAACCAATTAAACGTCATGCGAGATGCTGTTTCTTGTATAAACTTCCTGCTCAGGTCAGGGAATGTCATTTTTGTGGGCCAGATCAGAAATAAATAACCATTTATTAGCAAAAAGCTAAGCAATGGAAATTAATTCGAAGGGGGTATTTGAAAGATGGCAGGAAGATGAGAATTTCCACATGGAAGTAAGAAGTTTCCCAGGCTTTTAGCTGCCATGCAAGTTGGCTAGGATTTTTTTTTTTTTTTTTTTGAGCTTAAGCATCTTTAAAAGAAACCCTGCTCATAGTTCTTATATGTTTGCTCACTACATAGAGGATTGTATGTTCAACCCCAGGTTTACAAAATGTGTGACCTACTTAGAGAGTGCTGTAATGAATGAATATGCAGCCAGAAAGAAGAGCAGGGAACAGAATCAGGACCAGCAGAAAGAGTAGAGGTGGAAGATGATGTGATGATAAGAACAAGTAAATTCTTTCTTTTTTTTTTTCTGATACGTACTATTTGCAAGAGGCTTTTACTGATTACAGACCAGAGACTGGAGAGCAGACTTCTCAGACACTGTGTTTGGCTTTTGAACAGGTTTAAAATATACCTATATGGGACCAGTGGAATTTTCTTTCAGGTTCAAGTAATGGCTTGAAGCAATTTACTTGGTTTTACTGATGCTCCTGGGATTTACTCTATTATTTTCCATATGTCTGATACCTTTACCCCTCCTGTCTTCGTCTTTATCCTTTCTTTATAATTAGCTTTCAAGAACATGTTAATTCCCCCAAATATCTGTCTTCTTAGAAGCGCCTGAACAAGCTGGTCCTGGCTCTACTTTCAAGGTTTTTCTTAAAGCAGTAACAAATGGTATTTATAAAAGATGCACAGAGACTGTGTTAAAAATAATCCTTTGTATTTCACTAAACGTAGACAAACTGTTAAATGAAAGTTATTTTAATGAACAGCCCCATTTCATTGTCCACCCAGCACAAGTTGCTAATTCCAGTTCTGGGAAAGAGTCAAGAAAAACACTCTTCTGAAGTGCCTGAAGGCTTTGTAGTAAGCGTTGTATGCTCACATTTATCAGAAAGTCTCAGGGGTTGACTCAGCTATTGTTGATTGTCAGGGTACAATTGTGTATTTAGAGTTTTCTTTTCCCAATATTAGCACTGAAAACTACACTCCCAGGGAGGGGCATGAATTGCAGATCTGGCAGATGATAGTAGCTAAACGTGTCACATGGGGGGACTGTGGAACTTGTGAACACCTTGCTTTTTGTACAAATGTCTGAGTATTTTATTGCCATTCTTGATGTCTTCGGGGTAATGCTGCAAAAGGCAGGATCTGAATGAAACCTGTCAGATTGGCCAGCATTATTTCAGAAAATGTGGCTTTCACACACCTTACATTATTAAGGTAATGAGCATCTATTTTTAGAAAAGTATTTGTGCAACAGAGATGATTCAGTTCAGTCAGCTGTTGGGTTATCGCATAGCAGCTTAAAGATGATACCTGGTGGTAAAGCCTTGCATTTTACTGATAGGTTTTTTTTGGATCATTTTTAGCATAATTTGCTGGGAGTCGTGCTTTATGGCAATTAATTATATTAAAGGGATTTTTTCATTTTGCTGTGTAATGTGGGCTAGCTTATTCAGCAAGAGTTTGTGAGGAAATGCAAACAAGTTCTTTCTGGGATTCCTATTATTGTAGAACTGTCTGTTTTCTGGGCATTTTGGGTTTGTTTGGGGTTTTTTTCACTTGTGTACTGGATATTAAAAAGAATATTTTCTTTAATTGTGGGGGTTCTTTTTATCATATTGGCCAGCATTATTTCAGAAAATGTGGCTTTCAAACACCTTACACTCTTAAGATAATAAGCATTTATTTTTAGAGAAGTATTTATACAACAGGGATGGTTTGGTTTCAGGTAGACTATAGAGATATTTCATGAAAATGAAGTTGCAGTTGACTTGGAGATAAGCAAACTATTGGAGGGGAAAAATAAAATGGTTCATATTGTAGATACTATTTCTTCATCTCCTTTTTAGTAAATGCTTGTCAGGTACATTGCTGAAAGACTATAACACTACTGATTCATTAAGAATTCTATATATAATTTTGTGTAGCTCTAGCAAGACTGATAGATTTTTTTAGCATTCATTTCCAGTAAGTTATATAGTTGACAACTCTGATTCTGCAATATACCTTAACATGCACATCAAGTCCCATTGAATTAATTAAGATCTAAGGGCACATTTTCATGCTTTGTTGTATCAGGGCTCAGGAGAGTAAAGAGGATAAAAAGTCTTGTGAGGAGAGGACAAAATCTCTTGCTTAGAAGAAAATCTCATTTGGAAAGAGAAAATTTTATAAACTTAATTCTATGAATTAAAGAATTTTCTAGGGGGAAAAAAATCTTTAATTTTGAATGTAAAAAAGAGTTCCTTTGACTGAACTTCACTGAGCTTTTAAAAGTAAAAATAGCTGTTCAAAGTGTTCAGTGATAGAAATCCATGTTTGAAAAACTCAGATCCTGAAAATCAGGCCTAAGTCATTCTTTAAGAACCCTGCAATATCTTATTTGGGAATGCTTCTGACGTGAATAACCCCTTGGTTGAATCCATCCCAACTTTCCAGACAAATACATTCTGCGTAAAAATTAGATATGAATATGGCTCCAGGATCTAGCTCATTGATGACACTGATGCTTGCTTTTCAGAAATGTGTGCTTTATTGGCCAGAAAAAAGAGGAATCTATGGGAAGGTGGAAGTCCTTGTTAACAGTGTGCAAGAATGCAAGAACTACACTATCCGTCAGCTTACAATAAAGGTAACAGTCTGCATCTGAGAAGCATTTTTCCGAATGCTTTCTTTTTTTTTTTAATGTTAAATGAAGTTAAAGAGGTTTTTTAAGGGGCATAAATTTTTACAGAAGGAGTAACTGAGCTATGGAGCTCACAGCTGCAAGGTATGACTGAGACCAAAGCACTGGAACACTTACCCTACTGCTGCTTTGTATCACTCTGGCAATAAAAAAGGCTTAAAAAAGAGTGCAAGATCCATTCTCTTGAATTACATTTGGTTTGAGGCCTTTTTACATTGCCAAAGCGATGTAAAGGGGTTTTAGTTAATGAAAGAAATAGCATAGTATCACTCTAAAAAAGATAAGCTGCTTGTATTGTGTGCTGAGTACATCCATTGCCCATTTGAGAAGCTAAAAATATAAGCAGTATATAAAGGAAAGCCTCACACTTTAATGTTTGTGACTAAATATTAGGTGTGTAAAATAAGGCAGATGCTCCTTTTCTGAGTTACTCCCCATATTACACTTACATGCTATTGGATTGGTCTGCTTCTCCTGACAAAGTAGTACAATTAGTAATGAACTGGGTAAATTTGGTGTTTCAGTCCAGTCAGTGAGGAGTGGACAGAAGTTATATTGTCCAACACAAGTCACATTATCCCACATTTAGGTCCTTTGCTTCTTGAAGTAAGTGATAGCAGCCTCTGTTGGAGAGAATAACTGGACAAACTGGCATGTTTGATTAATCTAGAAGAGCAGTTCTTCTGCACCTTTAACTTAAATACTCTTGTAGTTTTAGTATCAGACCCTTATGATAATATCCTCAAAAGGCAGCAGAAATAAATAATAACTAGGAGAAGCCCAGATCAAGCTAATCTTCCTATATCTTCTTGCTGTTCTAACAGAGATTTCTGACAATTCTCAATTGACAGTAACAGTCAGCAAGTCAGTAGCAGTGAGGTGGACAGAGTGGAACTTACATAGCTGGAAAACAAGCTAAGTTTTCAGATGCACAAACCCTTCTTGCAATTGGATCTCTGTTGTCTACAATTGCATCCTCCAAGGCCTATAAAAAACATCTTTAAATCTCTCTTAACATTTTTACTGTCTTTTTACCATCACATTAGGAGAAATAAAACGAATTGTTCACCCCAAGTGCGCTTATAAAATCTTCATGTTAATTTCAGCAAGGGAGTCAGTCCCGGAGTGTGAAACACTACTGGTACACATCCTGGCCGGACCACAAAACCCCCGACAGTGCTCAGCCTCTGCTGCAGCTCATGCTGGATGTAGAAGAGGACAGGGTGGAATCACCAGGCAGAGGGCCTGTCATTGTGCACTGCAGGTAATTTGCAATCCTTCTCTGCAATGACTGCCCAAAGCAAGGCCACAGCAAGTCACATCCTCCTAAACAAAGAACTTATTTGGGGAAGAGTAAAATTCCCCAGATCCTCTTCATGCTAATTGACTTTTCAGTTCATATTTCTGGATTTGAGTTTTGGAGAAAATTCCCTTGTTGCTAGCAAACTGTTCCTGAACCATTCTCTGTTTTGGCCAGTGGACCTCGTTTCTGCAAGACCAGCTGGAAAATTATTTTGCTTCTGTCTCCTAGTAATGATTTGCTTTCTTTTCAGTCTTGTTGCATAATTACATACCTAGGTCAGATGCAGTGCCCTATGACTGGTTGGCTAAAATGCTGAAAAGCAAGTCAATTTTCAAGAGCAGGCACTGGGTACAAATTTGGAGACCAGAATACATCAATACTAATTTCACACAGGCAGTTGGTTTGATACTCAAGAGCAAAGTGTTATTTGTACTGAAGAGCAGAGTGTTCTTCACATGAATTGTAATAGAGAATGTCCTTCCGATAATTCTAATTAAATTCAAATTTATTGCTTTATATTGATTCATTGCCTCAGTTTTGCAATTGAAATAGCAGGAAGTAGTAGTGGATTGGTTGGTGTAAAGAACTACGTGAAAAGTGAAGCAAAACAGAAAATAAGTGAAAATTATGTTTCCTTACTTCCTTTGTCCCATAACTGTGAAGAGACATCTCTTACAGTTGGGATACTACCTTTTTTTTTTTTCCTAGAGGTACATCAAAACAGAATTTCTCATCATGAACCACTTCTTCTCAACTCCATATTTAGGAAATTTAGAGAAATGGAAGCCAGATTTGAACCACCCGTCATTTTTCAAAACCAGAATGTGATGAATAAGGAACTTTCCCTAATTTTATGCAGCTGTTTTTATCAGGAATTATTGCTTCCCTAGACAATCCACAAATCTGTGGATGTTTCTTGAGACTAATTTTTTTTTAGCACACATCTTCAGTAATGAAGGTCTTTAGAAAAATAGGGTGTCTTTCTGAGGTGAGCAATATGACAGTAAGGTCTGTAATCTTGAGGAGGAATTTATTCATTATTAAAGACCCAGATATCATCTCAGGTGTGATTAAAATTAATAGTTCTTCAGGTTCTTAATGAATTAATATCAGAACTATTAAAACTAATAGTTCTAAAAATTAATAGATTACTCAGATGTCTATATGATCATTTCTTTGTGGTTTAAAAAATAGGTAAAAACTCACACTCCATTTTCTTCTAGTCACATAGTTTCTTCCCTTTTAATCTGAGTTGCAGTTGAGGTCATGCAGGTTTTATAGAGCTGGGCACACTTTTAACTTTGGACTTCAGATACAACTGCACAATTCTTGGTTATTTCCAGAGGACCATTACAGTGCACACTCAAACAGTGATCCTTAATCTGAAGCAGAAACACTTTAATAATCTCTGAATATTGGAAATTATGGCACTAGTGTAAACAAAAGGCTTTTTTTATGTTTCCCTGTAGCCTATCACAGAGGGTGCCGTCTTAAACACTTTAGGAACGAGCCCGTTCAGGATATAAGAAGGACTTGACTTGTAATAAAATAATTCCTATTCTGCGAAAGAAAAGTTAAAAGAGTAAACATTTGTTTTGGTCCTTAAAATCAGCAGATCTGCTTACACACACACTAATGACACAGATTTCCAAGGGAAGTTTTAAATTCTTACTAATCTTTCTAGTGGCATTTACTGAAAGGTATGTTTCCTCTCTCATGTCACTCATCAAAAGCATGTGGCAAATGTGGAAAATACCTCTTTAATCTGTCCTTTGAATGTGTAGTTAGTGCTAAGTTTGAGTTTAACAGCAACTAGGTGGTTTGGGATCAATTACAAGTTTTAATTCAAAGATTTCAAATATAGGGGTTTTTTAATGTAAATTGAATTTATGAGAAGAATTAGAACAAATAATTACATTCTGAAAATACAAAACTGATTTAACCCCATTTAGTCAGTGAAACCAAGTGGACTGAAAATCTGGACCACAATGCTGTTTTCTTCTTCCCAGAACTAGCAATTTGGCATTATTGGAGGACTTGTAAGAATTTCCTAAATGAGACTAAGGGATAAAATTTTCATGCTTGGAAACTTGACACTGTTATTGCTGCAAAAGTTTGCTTTTCTTCCCCCATCAGTTTGTGAATGAACATGTTCTGTAAAAAGCACACTGCCCACATCTCTTAATCCCAAAAACATAACAATCCAATATCATACACTCCCAATTAACAGACCAGTCATTATGAAAGAGCTACTGCACCTTAAACTCCTAAAAGAAGAAGGGAAAAATAGAAATAGATGTAATACACACACACATACACACATGTTTGGGTGCTTGAAAATACTTCAGAGTCAGTAGCTCTCTATATTTTA
>JBCJKH010019731.1:0-14586 GCA_039877255.1 Loriculus beryllinus
CTAAGTGCAAATCAGTACATATTTGCAAGAAAGAAGGTGACAAAAGAGTCATGCTCATTTCTATAAATCATACATCCAGGCAAGCACTCAGCACTCCCTGCATGTGGGGATACATGCGTGGGAGCTGCTGGATTTGCGGGCTTTGTTTTCCTGTGGTTTGTTTCATAGCCAGCAATGCCAGAAGATTTTAACATCCATGCTGACAGCTTGGAAATCACCATGTTTAATAACAGAAAGCTGACAGAAAACTAGATAAACAAATACTTTTCACTTGCCTACTGTCCTGGTCCATTTACATTAGTCCACACAAGCAGGAGATTTGTATCTATCTAGGTGCTTACACCAATTCCATCACCATGGTATCCCAGCAGCTCTCAAGTTTTTAAAAATAGAACAAATAGCATTTGCTCCTTATTTTTTCCTTTCAAGCCTTCAAGAGAATGCTCGAATCATTTATGGCTTTATTTTATTTATTCATTTGTTTGTGAAAAAGGGTGATGGAAGCACATATCCACCCCTTTGTGTCAAGGGAAAAAAAGAGTTTAAAATAATTGTTAGGTAGTTGTTATGTAGTTGCATTCCTAGTACCTGTGGGTGCCCATATGTCCTTGGGGACTCTGCTCCCCAGCCTGATCCTGGCTCCAGTGGAAGCCCTGACTGCTGCACCTTAATTCATATGGGATGGTAAAATGGGGAGACAGAGGAAGGAGAGAGCAATCCTATATAAAGCTTAAGTAGTGCAGAGATCCAGACTCAAGAAAACAGTCAGTACAACAGTGGTACTGCATTCTGTAGTCACCTGCAAACTCAGGACAGCATGTCTGGCCCAGTGTGCACCAGGTACAGATGAAAGGGCTCTCTGCTACTCCAAGTATCCAAACCACAGGGAAATGGCAAATCAATTTAACACTCTCAAGACACCAGGCTTGGCACAGCATGGTGTATCACAGAAGAAACAAACGGCCTTTGAATCAGTTCCTTCCCCCACTCCACTCCTATCTTCTACTTTCTCCCAGGCTGGAGAAACAGACTGGGGTGTTACCTGTATTTACTCTTTTAACATCTGTCTCAACAATTTCCTTTTTAATTAGTGAGATGGCAAGAGCCTTGCAGATATCTCTATGAGTTTCTCTTCTTCCCTACAGACCCCTACCCTGGTGAAGGTACCCCAGCTATCAACCATTGGGAATCTGGATGTGGCAGATGGAAGCACAACCAACCTGTGCTGCAGGGCTGTCCTGGGCTCGAGGGAGCAGCACTCCCACCTCCCTAGGTGAATACAGCACATGCACTTTGGGCTTCAGTATTAGGAGATGAAACACTATTGTATGGTTTCCTCAAGCTGGGGGATATCTGAACCTCCCTTGGGGACCTGTAGATTTTGTGTACAACATGCCATTCTTCCCTAGCAATGTGTTCCCAACCCCTCTGCTTTAGAGCTCCTTCCTTACAGATAGATTGCAAAATACAGCAGAACAAAACAGCAGAATAAGAAGTAATGCAGAAAGGAATGACTGCATCCTGTTCCTATTGTCCCCTGACAGAAGCATCTTGACTATGTTCATTTTATTGCTCTCAAGGAGAAGAGAAAAAAAAAATTAGGGCAAAAATCATTAAACAAGGCAGGAAAAATTCAGTTCCTCCATTGGTATCTTCTAGGACCATGGAAATTAGAGATGGAAAAAAAAGTCTTTCAGACCACCTATTCCATATCTAGGCCAATGCGGAGGAGTATTCCCCACAGATTCCTATCCGCTCTCTCCTGCTTACTGCGGCATAATTACAGTGAACAGCATCACTTCAATTTTCCCCAGTAGCAAACTTCCACATCCTTCTTGTATGCATAATCTTGTAGGTCTCCTATGGACACCACCTTCACTTAGGCTTGGATGAATCTGCAGCCCTCATTTCTAGCAATGATGTGGCTTCAGTGCATGCTGACAGAAACATTTTGCATCTCAGGCTTCTGACCACATTCAGCCCAGAAGTTAACCTCTGAGATTTATTCTGTCCCATTTTGCCACCATAATAGAGAAGGAAGAGATCCTAATTAGCTCAGTGCTGTTGCAGGAATACATGAATATTAATGCAACCATCCAAACTAATTTCACCAATTACTACTGTTACAGCAGCTCTATTACAATTCATAAACTGAGGATTGATATGAAGATCACTCTTATTAAGAGAGTGAGAACAACTATGAGTAGAACTCTATCATGCCTCAAATGACCCTATCAAGCTTAGAAACTTACTTTCTCTATATAAAATAATAATAAAAATCTGTGAATATTTTAAGAATATAAAAATGTCTTAATCATTCACTAGGAAAAAAAAAAGTCTAGTTTTCAGAGATGCTTTTATAGCCATTATCAGAATGATATGATCTATGACCTAACATTTTATTCCAGCTTAAACAGCAAGGGTCATTGCCTTGCTACTTCTGCCAATCAGTTATGCTGGCTCCTCACCCAAAACGTTAATGTAGACTGCCTTTCTGCTATAAAATATACACAGAGCTTCCTTCATCACAGATTAAGCACAAGGAAGTTTGTCTTCTCCTGTTCCTAAATTTCTCTAGCATGAAGCATTTAACACTGAGAAAGACAGAAAGACCCATTAAACCAATGGACTGATTCCTGATTTGGGAACTTTATTCTCTTTCTGGATTTCACATTGATAATCCCCTTTACAGTGTTTGAGCTCAGGAACACATCAGTATATGAAATGGCTGACTGATTATGAGACATGTTAAAGCTTAAATGCACTTTTATTATGCAGAGAGCATTACATTTTTGTATTTATTTCCTTTTCTAATGTTCCCCCCTCCCCTCTGCAAAGAGTGCCAATACTTGGAAAGTATAAAGCTAAAATGTGCCGCAATTACAATGAAATTAAACCATTTCCTGGGGAAAAAGAATCATGATATACATTTAGATTTTATTATCAACTTACACTGATTCAGAGCAATGGTATCACTTCCATTTCCAAACTGAAGATGACCACCGTCCACCACGATTTAAATGAGTGCCTACACATATGCGTAATTTATGAGATTCACAGCACTATGAGACATCACCAAGTATCTGACATACAAATCAGAGCATTAAAAATTTAACTCTTAACAAAGAACAAAACCAAGTTATGTGACAGCAGCACAGTTTATAGAGATGAATTTCCAGCTCTGACTGACCACACACCATGACCATGACTCAAAGCTCACCTCAGCCCCAGTGACCACAACCACATTGCCAGAACGGTCCAGGAGCCTCACCATGAGCAGGGCTCTCCCATGCAAAGCTCCATGCACATGCTCAGAAGCCCAAGGTAGCTCTTGATCCCAAGCAGCCATCAGTGATGTATCCCTGCTGGTGTGGATGCCTGTGCCTACAAACCTGGAGGCTCTGCAAACGCTCTCACTATACCATACCCAGGGCCCACGCACCAATCCCAGCATTCATCATCTTAATTTACTTACAAGAGGAGATGGGGAGGAGTGGACAGAAGGCAACAGTACTTTCTAATAGATGAGTACTGACTTACTAAAAGCATAGCTTTAAGAGAGGTATCACACCTAACTCTTATCTTGATACTGCCAACTTTTTTACCACAGTAGACTTGACTGAATATTGAACCTACGTACCTAACATCATGCCTCATACTTAACAAACGCCTTTTATATTTCAGGGAAACAGCAAGTCAATTGAATAAATATAGCAAAACATAGGGTCTAGGCACAAATTTGCTTTCCTGTTGCTTATGATGCGTAAAAGTAAGGAAAAACAAAACAAAGAAAAAAAACCCCTCTGGTAATGAACAACGGAGGAAGCTGTTTTAAAAATCACACAGATCGGGTTGTTATGGACCAGATGCAAGACTCATCGAAATTATATAGTATTTTATACCCAATAATGGTTTGCAATTTTAGAAGAGAACAGCTTCTTCGTGAACAGCACAGAAGCAGGCAGGAGCCTTTGAGAGGTTTTTTTTCTCTGCTTCCACCTGCTGGTGAGACCATGAGAATTTTCGATGAAGATGAGCACTGCGGATGGAGCTCAAAATACTTCGGGACTGATTACAGATGGATTGTGCCTGTGGTCAAAGCCCAGTCGCTGCACTGAAGCCCCTGCTGGCATCCCCAGAGCAGTTGCTCTTTACTTTCTGCAAATGCAGCCACAATACCAAGTTTTACAGTTACTGTCTGAATCACAATACATCTATTCCCTTGGTGGTATTAACAATTCATGTGCAAATACTGGACACAGTATTACGTGCAATAGAAAAACAAAGTAAAAATGAAATCATAGTCTCCCTGACAGCATGATGATTTCCATGGTAATACCAAAAGGAGATGAATGTAGCAAATAATAATTATTTGGGTGAAAAACAATCTCAATATATTTCAGAAGGAGATTTTTTTCCAGAAGGGACGTTCACTGGAAATTGGAATAGACTCATGAAAATTCTTCCTAGAGATAATTACTATTAATGGCTTTCATCCACGATGAATACCAAATTAAAGCCAAATTCTGATGTGATGAGCATTCAAGTATGTAATTCAGATTTTTCATGCAAATCTACTGCACTTGCTAAAAATCAGGTTTATCTATTGCAGTAACCATCATTGTAAACATTTCTATGCAGTATTCTTCTACTTTTGGATAACAACGTCGTGGATGCTGCCCAAAATGTACGTATGGAAGCAATGCTGATGAGATGAAACCATCTTGTTCACCTTAAATACATGCAAACCTTACTTCTGGAGTATTCAGTACTATTTTGAATGGTGTTTGCTCTATCACATAGAATAAACATGAAGAATATCCTAAAATATAACTGAAGTTCAGTATTCGAAAAGGGTGGGGAAATCTCTTCAACACTGGATACCCAAGAAAGAAGCACCTGAGCACCCAGCAGCTCTTTGCTGGGGTATCTGTCCAGGGCCACACAGTCACTTTTTGACCTGCCTTTGTGCAGCAGAAAGAAGTACAAGTTGAAAATTGCTGGAAACCTGACCATCCTTTCAGATTCTGAAATATTTCCAACCCCCTGCCACAGGCAGGGACAACTTCTACTAGACCAGATTGCTCAAAGCCCCGTTCAACCTGGCCTTGAACACTGCCAGAGATGGGGGCATATCCATGACTTCTCTGGGCAACCTGTTCCAGTAGTAAACTGTCCACCACCCTCGTAGTAAAGAACTTCTTCCTATTATCTAATCTAAATCTCCTCTCTTTCAGTTTGATATAAATAGGTGTATTCAAACTGCCAGCTATCATGCTAGTTATATGCCAAGTCATCTCTCTCTCATAGCAAAAGCCATTGCACCATGGGCATTCAGCTATGCCTTCGGACAACCGGTGCAGAAACATTCCTCGTGCCTTGATACCAAGTGACTGACTTCACTGAGTTATGAACTATTTATACAGGTCTCTTGCCAAATGTGTTTCTGTACAAGATTGGAAAGCATCAAAAGTGATGCACTTCAGCTATTCACACAGGCCTTTCTCATCCTCTGCATTAATAATTTAGGGAAATGGCGGCATGCCACATACATATACAGTTAAAAATGGGCAAAAAAAACCTGCAAAAAGGGTTATTTCAAAACAAAGTAAGTGCAGTAATGTGAGAAAACCACTTCAGAATGAGCCCTGTCACATCCTTCAAGCAGCAGCTTTCATTTGCTTCCTGCTTTTAATTTTTTCTTTTTTTTTTTTTTTTTAAATAAAGTGTCTCTCATATATATTGGTTATTTAGCCCCGAATACAAAGGATACCAGCTCCAGCAGAAATGACATTATGCAGAAGTATCGTAGGAGGCAGTATCAGTGGTAGCCAAGGATAAGATGGAGCTGTAGTTTCTCTTGGTTTGGCTCCAAGAGGCAGCTACTTTTAAATACGATATCATCAACTGTCCTCATCTTAGGGTGGCAATGCACATAACCCCAGCTATGACATGCATTTGCAGGTCTGACTTTTAGTAGCTAACAAAGAACAACAATCGCCTTTTATAGGAATCATAATTTTCTTGTCATCCAACAAGACAAAATCATCCGCATCTTCTCATAAGGAATTATATCCAAAAACCAGTTTTCAAACAGAAACTGCCAGCCCAGGAGCTGGAACAGTAGGTGAAACATTGGACAGATGCTCACCTCCCTAAGCTGTCTGATTCGGAACAAACAGGGAGGAGCAGCTTGTGGTACAGGAAGGGGAGAGGATGAGGAGCAGAGCTTCTCAGGACAGGGTTGAGGCAGAAAAATGAATTTGTTTCTCACCCGTATTATTCATCAAAGCCACAGTAGTACTAATAGGATAAAATAGAACAAAAGCATTCAACAACAGTAAATCAGCCATATTTAGACCAAAAAACAGTACTGAAAGTGTTCCGACTTTCTTTATAGCTGACTGTATCCTTTGTCATGACTCCTTTTATGTCCCTCTTTCCCACCAAGGACCAACTCTTTGGTTTCTGCCCCTCAAGGCCTGTTAAGCTTTTCTTTTTCTAGGTTTATCTTTAAAGATATTGCCTGTATTTCTAAGCCTTTCGTATTTCTCTGTTACATATCCCTGCTCCATCTGGCACTTGCAACACCTTCCAATTTAGATTCATCTGGAATGAATCCAGCAACAGCTTCAGAAATACTGAAGCAGATGCTTTAAACAATGTCTCTTCCCCCTTCTGCACTGATGGAAAAGACGGGAGCTGTCAGACCTTCCTGCCCTCTCCTCCACAGTGTTCACCAAGACTGCTGAAGGAAAGAGCACTTGACTTTCAGGCTGTTGTGACTATTTGGTGGCTAGGGGCACAAGCATTGAGTGAGCATCCCAGGTCCTGGACATTTCCTGGTTTTCTCCACGCATCCCCACTCCAACTCCACTCCACATCCTCACTCCCCTGCAAACAAAATACCATCCACTCTCCAATTATCTGCTGCCACCATCTTGCTCTGCACCTCTGCCAGCTGCCTGTAGCTGTTGCCTTTTCCTTCATCACAGCCCTTGCCAAACAGCCCAAGTACAACCAGACAGAGGTGTGCCCCATCCCTGAGCTACCTCCAGAGCTCTGCTGTCTCTGGAACTGCAGCCAGAGCAGGGCACAGCAGAAAAGTGTCACCACAACTCTTCTTGATATTCAATAATTCCTGAAGTCCTGGAAGCAAAGCAGTGGCTCCCCTTGGGAGTCCTGCACCCAGAGCCATGGGGAGGCTGAGGGCAGCATGGGCATGTATCGCCACCTTTTCAGATGCTCAGCACAAACAGAGAGCAAGCCTTGTACAGTCTGCTGGTACTTGCAGGTTTTGTTTCTACATGCTCAGTACCCACCTGCCTCCAACCCTGTCCTGACTCTTCTCAGTGAGGCTGCTTTACTCCTGAGCAGCTCCTCAGCCACCTCTTGAGCTGCTGACACAACCTGTATATGTGTATACCTATGAATATTTAATTACCAGAGCCATCGGTCACACGGACTTCAGCTCCATGTTTACAGGTTCACACTCAGTATATACACCACATTAATTTAACTGACTCCTTTTTCTTTGTTTTCTTCCTGTTTCCATGATTATTGCCTATCATTCAGTAGGCAGTTACATCCATAACTCAAAACAGAGCTTCAAAACTGGCTCCTGTTTATGAGGGTGTGCTGTAGCACTGATCTAGCTTCCTGTATACTGTAATAAGTACAAATTAGACTTGTAATCCTTTCTCTTTTTAAATGCAAACCTATCACTAAACAGCCAACCTTATTTTAAGATTTTTTCAAGTGTTGCTAATTTTTCCATTTCAAGGACATATATAAACTGATTCTTTATTCCCTGTACAAGCTTAAACACAAGCTGAACTTTAATCCATAAGCGGTTTCAGACTGCACCTCGGATGCTGAAGAGGATGAAATTATCCACCTTCACACAGAACATCTTCAGCAGTGGGACTGCTTCAAATTGGAGTGATTTGGTGCAAATTGCCACATACAGGCTGTGCAAGGGCCTGGCTGGGTGAGATTTCACAGACAATTAGGAACTCCTGCAAATTTTTCCATAAATATGCCACTCTATGAGGACTTCTATAGCAACCATCCCTCGCAGGGAGCTCTTAGAGCAGACATGCCACCTGAGAATATTAAAGATCTAGGACCAGTTTCTCTTCAGATAATAGAGTGCTTTTAATTGCTGAAACTATTAAAAAGCATTTGGTCTTTTTTTAAAGGACCACAAAGAAAGCTAGAGCATAAAATAAGCAGGAAAATTAACTGATGAAAGATCCCCTTCCAGCAGTGTTCTTGTGCCTCTGCAGACCAACTTGTGCCTTGATGGCAGAATAGATGCAGGAGCTGAATCTCCCCATTGGGATGCTCTGGAGCACCAGGCGGTCAAACCGTTATTCCTCTCACACTTGCAAAATCATCCCCAAGCTTGAGTGCAAGCCCATCACAGCCACTCATTAATTATTATTTAGTGGCCACAGGATCCCCAGAACACTCATTCGCTGTAGGAGCCCTGCCAACCTGGTCCCAGCCAGTCTTGGGTGGCTGACGCTGGCACCAACCCCTGTCCTCAAAAGAGCTTAGTGACAACTGGCAAGTCACACTGGACACTGGCCCTTTCACAGGGCACTGTCAGGTACACTTTGTAAATTCATTCCATCTCTTGCATGGGCTTACCAGAGACATCAATTTCACACCTTTCCCGGTCACTACCATGAGCTTGTTCAGCAAACAGAGTGAAATATGGCATCGGTAACAAAACCCTGTCATTTCAGAGTGTCGAGAGGGACGCATAGCTAATCTGTCTTGTGAATGCCTGCATCCGGTGCTGTGAGGAGGAAGCCAGGAATGGAAAACAGTCTCTTATCTGAGCAGCATCAACATGCCTGAAGGTACACGGATGCTTACCTTACAAAATCAGAGCTGCATGCAGCAGCTAATTGTGCAAGATGTGAGTTAGATATTGTGCATTTAAATGCTGAATTAAGCTTTGAGAAGAGAAAATTATATTTTGGTTACAGTACAAGACAATGCTGCTGTAAAAACCCTCCTTCACTAAAGTTCTATTGGAAAATGCGTTACATGTAATTAAACAATACAGTTAAAAAGTATCAAAGGGAAGGGAAAATAAAGGTTTGAAGACAAGGAAAAGATATTTTCAGAGCTCAATTCAGATTTCAAAATAATATTGCATAATGAGAAAACAAATTTAACAATATTATTATACTCTATCATTAAGAGGAAATGAGAACAATCTACTTAACACTAAACTGCACTTTTAAACAAAAAAAAAACCCAATTAAAATAAAAGCCAATAAAAACTGGGTTATTCACAACAAACCAAACTGAAAGGTTTCAGCTAAGATGTCCTGTTTTTCAGAACTGCCTGTGTCCCACATGAGGGCAGGCATGGGGAGGCAGGCACAAGGAGCACAGGAGACCCCCATTCAGACAGGGAAGGAAGCCTCCCCAGTTCTGCACCAAGCAACACACAGAGACCACTTCAGGCAGAGATTTTATCCCTTGGTCAGAAGTGTAAATCCCAGTGGGAGCTTGCTGAGCAGCAGCATCACTGCAGTGCCACTACAGCCCCAGGTTAAACCCAGTCACAGGTTCTGGGACATCCCAGGGCAGGCTCAGATCTCACCTGGCATCCCACACGCTTCAGGAAACAGCAATGGAAGTGAGCTGATGCTCACCATAAAATTTTATGGTTTCAATATCAAGAATGTGCAAGTCAGCTTTTGCTATCCACTAACTTGCGTCATGACTGTGATCTGCACCTTAATATAACAAACTGATCTGCACCTTAATATAACAAACTGTCTCACAGGAAACAAACAAATTGCATAAGTTAAAGTGCTTTTTTCTCCTCAGGCTCTAAGTGCATGGCTCCCTCAGCAGACTTGTGAATTGAGGACAGTCTGTCCCCTAAACTTTCACTACAGGATAAGAAATTAAATGCATTTGGAAGCACATAATTTGCTCTTGTACAAACAAAGGAGTAAAAAAAGTTAGCAAGGTGAGATGCCAAAAATCTCCATTTGGTACCAATTCTGTCTGCTCAATAAATTTTATAAGCCAATAAACCTCTTTTATTACAATCTCACACTATGGTCTCCCTCAAATTCAGTGAGGTATGAGGTTCGTCTTGCTCTATAAACACCACTAGATATAAACACCAGCTTCAGATTCTGTCATTTCCAGCCCAGATTAGATTAAGTGCAAATTTAAAAATAATTCCCAGTTATGAAAATTATTGTTATAAAAATAATTCTGCTCGTATGGTGGCTGAATTATTCTGTCAAAATTTTACTGTTACTGAAGTGCCACAAACACAACTAATACCCAAAGTACTTCAATGTACCTAAAGCACCTTGAGAAATCAGAGTATAAACACGTAAGAGTCACACTGAAATTCACTCAATGAATCACACAAAAATTAAAGATGTGCTCAGCTACTCGACTGAACCAAATCCATTGCTATGATTTTCTCAAGTATTTGGTTACTGCATCCTATGGGATTTAAAGAAAACCACCGGCTGTGCCTGAGTGAGATTCTGTTGTAGGTAGGGAAAAGCTAAATAAAAATAGAAATGCAATTTGAAAAATGAACAGCACACACAGCTCAGGACAATACTATCCTATTATTCCTGAGGGGAAATGGGAATATTCCTAGGGGAGAAATGGGAGGTCAGTAAGCAGTCAGTTGGTCCAGGAACAGAGACAGAGCTCCCTGGGCTGGCAGTACCCAAGGCTAGCAGCCAGTCTCTCTCCTCTGTCCATCCATCAATCTCCTTCACCTGATTCGTTCCAGAGACAGATCCCACACACCCCACAGGAGCAGGGCTGCAGCTGTCATGTCTAAGTCACCCTTCATCCTTCTCATCCCTTAACTCTTGGGTACAGAACTGGTCACCAATGTTGAAAAACACAGACAATGCTTTCCCTGCTGCAGAGCATTCATAATGTAACGCATGCAAAGCCAACTACCAGACTGGTTTACAAGACCAGCAGCTTAACTCCACCAGCCACACCAGGGAATGCAGGAATGCTGGAACACACAAGCTTTAAGAAATGTCAGAATAAGAAGAGCCTTTTGATATATATTTAATTGCAAAACTCAAAGAGAACCCAGAAACAACCCGAGGTGAATAACCAAGATGAGAGATTCAGCTAGGAGAGCTCAAGAGAAATGCAAAGAATCTCACATTTCCCCCCAGCTGAATCCTTTCGACAACACTTCAGACAGAGCACAGAAAGCTAGAGTGGAAGTGGCTGCTCAGCACTCTGACAGTCCTGGGCAAGGTGTGCAGCCTGGAAAACCCAATGCCTCAAGAAATGGGAAAAAGGTATTATGTATTACCACATATATCTGCAAAGGAGACCATGATGAAAAAGAAAAACAGGTAAGAAAAGCAGCGCAACAAAGCTCTAAGGTGGTAATGCTTTTCCCAGGTCTAACCAAGGTAATGCTGAAAATGTACGCTCTCTTACTTTCAGCACCCAATCAACAGACAGGTAGTTTCTCGTAGCCACAGCCAGTGGTAGATTAAGCAGTAAAAAAACCTCAAATATATATGCTATACATTTCCACACCAGTGAATGGGCGGGATGATTCATAGATCTGGGAGGCATTTCTTATGGACTTTTCCCTGCAAATTGTGGCGGTTTGGGTTTTTGTTTGGTTGGTTGATTTTTAATCTATAACACAGTAAAGGAGGAATTTATTATTTTTCCTCAACCAGGCAGACTTGAGAGAGGTCAGCTCTGCATTACACCTGCCAGAACAACACCATCATGGGTGATACATCCCAAAATGACCGGATGAAAACAGAGCCACCACCTCCACATGCATCTGATTACTTCAGAGCTGTAAAACATTCAGTAATTGTTTTTCTCCCTTGAAGCAGCAGCCCCATTGTGACCTCTAGTTTATCAACAAGGATGCTGTGCAATGGAAAAACAAAGGCACTAGTTATGCAAGTGCTCCTGTGATTTTACACTTGTGTGATGTGTTTTCCACTGATGCTTATTGGGACCGGCACTGTCGCACTCATTCGTGCTCAAGAGATCACCCCGCAGAGCAGCTCACTCCAGTCCTGCTGCAGCTCCTAATAAATAACGCCTCATTCCTCTACAGCATACAGAAGGAAACGTGAAAATGCTGAGGTTGAATAGTTGGCGAGGTAAATGGAAAACTGGGAAAAGTCTGGCTTGTCTTAAAACACAGCGGCCATGCCGGATGTGTTTCTGCACTCGAGCCAGCCCACAGCTCTCAACATGAGATATCCCTCAACAGAGGGTGCCAAAATAAAAGATTTGTATTAAATGATGGGGACAACCATCTCTCTTGCCCATTATACCTAAGCTGTGTTTTTAAATCAACTTGAAAGATACAGTGTGTATGTTATGATTACCTATGCACAGCCTTTCCCTTGGGCACCATTACTTGCAAGGTTCCCATCCTCATGGCATCACTACATGCATAGATCTTTCCAAGAGTTTATCCCATATTTCTACCAACTGGATGGGAAATGGAGAACCAAAGACACAATGAGCCACTTGCCATGAGAACAGGGAACTGCAGTTGAACAGCATCATTTGCTCATTTTGCACTTCACCTTCAGATGCCAGAAGCAGCTGGTTTCTGTGCTGAGGCCAAATCCAAGCTGCCTTTTTAACTTCTCTGTTAAGCAGAGGTTTGTTGAGCTGTCCCTCTCAACCCAGCCGTGGCTCTTTAAAGGCACCTGCTAGAGGAAACACAGCCCAAGAGGTGAGAACTGCTGCTTGCACTTCTCTTAAGAAGATCGAAACCAAAAGCAATGCACTGAACAATCTCTGGCTGAGGAGTTGCCCTGTGGTAATAAGTGGAAACAGAGAGTTTCTACAGCACATGCATGGGTGGCTCACCCAACTCTGGAACAATGTGCATTTGGGAAAAGAAAACAAATAAATAAATAAGAAACCATTTAGAAAGAGGCTCTCACACTGTGTTTTCAAGACACAAATGTAATTTCATTTGCAAAGGCAGCAAGATATGACTGCACCTGGTGTTGGGAAAATATAACAAATAACAGACTTCAGTATCTGTGAGAGCAGTGCTGCTGTGCTGAGTTTCACATAGGCTGCCGTGCTCCCCAAAGGTAAAATGTAGAAAATACATGGGCACCTAATGTGGCCGAGACCTTGGCTATCTGCTCACTGGTTCAGAACAAACCCACTCCTGCTCCCGATAAGTTATGTCACACTTGAGAACAGATGCTCAAATGTACAGTGACAAAAACTATAAATACATTATGTCTGGATATTATATAAACACAATACTTGCAAGCACTATTCACTGCAAGACACAGCTCAAACTGACACCACTGAGAAAATAAGGGACTAATGACTCCGAGGTCTCAGAAGAACCATCCAGCTCAGAAAGCACCTCAGCACTGTGCCTTCCCCATCCCTCTGAGCACCTTGATTGTGCAGAGCTGGTTGGAGTCTGTCAGAACAGCATCTCCCATACTATTTTATACATCTTCCTCTAATCTACCTGCCGTGGTCAGGGATTAGCTGTGATACTCTGAAGGCTCTCAAGCCTCAGAAAGGAGAGACTAAGCAACTTAATTCTCTGTGAGAGAGGAAAACCCGTGGCTCTTCCAAGAAAGACAGGACTTAGGACTTGCTGATGCTTTCCAGTTCCTCCTCTCATGTCAACACTTGAGAGGACAGACAAGAGAGCAGCCAAGTGACCTATGCTCTCCTTGCCTCACTCTCCTCTCCTTATTTATCTGCAATGCCTGCACTCAAAAGGAAAAGCTCATTCTGAAACAGTGGGATCTTTGCTTGACAAACTGTGTTTTACAGGAAAAACTTAAGTGCATCAATCAATGTAGCCTCTTTTTTTGTTTTTGGCTAATGAAGCTTTCCCTCTGAAACTCAGACAATAACGTAATTCTGGTTTTGAGCAATGTTTCTCATTTATGGATCTTGAAGCACTGGAGGAATTCATTACAGTATTTTCCAACAGCGAAAAAGTGTTTGAATAAACACCCACAAATCCAAAACAAGCAGTCAAACAGGAACACAAATTCATGCATAAGAGTGAATGACAAAGGAGCTAAAATAAAACAGGCTCAAGGGGCTGGTTTTCTCCTTCAGACTCAACTCACAAAAGGCTGCAGAGCCTGCCCAACTGAGGTAAAGTGATGCTCTGATCCCTGCAGCCAAGGTTCAGCAGTGTGGGACCATGCCAGACACCTAAGGCCAGGTATGGGCAGATGGGATGGGAGATGCCCATGGAGCAGCCTTGTGCCCTGTTTGATAAGTGCTGCCCCATGTTCACCGGCTGCTCCAGGCTTGAAAGGATGAGAGGAGAGAGGTAAGACAGATAAGGAAACCCCTTGTTCTGCAGCTGAGCCTGATCATAGAATCACAGAATAGTTAGGGTTGGAATAGAATCATAGAATTGTTAGGGTTGGAAAGGACCTTAAGATCATCCAGATCCAACCCCCCTGCCATAAACAGGGACACCTCACATTAAACCAGGTCACCCAAGGCTCTGTCCAACCTGGCCTTGAACACTGCCAGGGATGGAGCACTCACAACTTCCTTGGG
>JBCJKH010019732.1:0-10481 GCA_039877255.1 Loriculus beryllinus
ATGCAGGCCAAGGTACGACTGGCCTTCTGGGCTGCAAGCACACGTTTCTAACTCATGTCCAGTCTTTCATCCACCAGTACCCCCAAGTCCTTCTCAGATGTCCAAGTCAAGATATTTTCTTCTTTATTTTGATTGTCATCCCATAGCATTATTACTGACCTTACTCTTTGCATATGTTTAGGCATAGGGCATGAATTAGCCTAGGCAATTATTTTTTCTTGAGCACTTGAGCTTACTAAAAACCATAGATTGCCAGTTCTTCTAATGCATAAGCGTATGTAAAATATTTCAGGATAGAAAATATCTAGTGATGTCTGAATGTTGAAATATTATTTTCTTTCATCCTTTGGTCTTTAGATAAGGTTTCTACTTCATTTATTGAAACCTTTTCATATGACTTATTAGTAGCAATGTATTGAAATAATCTGTTTAAGAACTCTTTTATGGCAGTTGAATACATATTGCAGTGGAATGGATGACTGACAGCCTATGCATGTGAGTGCCACTTGATTAGGAGGTGACATTTCATGAGAGAAGTTGAATGGAGAGACGTCAAGCACTATAGAGGGGTTAATTTAGGAAGTTCCCCTGGAGCTGAATCAAAAAAATGTTTTAAGTATGTGTTTAAGTAGCTAAAAATCTAGAACACTTTGTAGACTCCACAGTTTGCTAAGTTTAAAATTAGTTCAAACTTATATTCATGCTATGATTCTTCTAAAGTCTGAGAAGATCAATAAGGGAGGCAAATATCTTTCAGGACGTAAGTGCTCTTTCATGGAATTTTGGACATTAAAAAGTTCTGTACGTTCCAAAGACATCCCTTAAAACATGTTACAGAAGGAAATGAGTCATCCTTCTGTCTCAGGCAAATGGTAGCTTAGACTGATAACATGGGAAAGTTAAGTGCAGGAACAAGGTTTGTGGAGGAAGAAGTTTGAATTAACCCTGGAAAATAGTAAACAAAACCTTTTCCTCCTCCTCTCTCACTGCCCTCTTTTTGCACAGGTGGTGGTTGTAGGAATGTGGTTTCAATATGTAAAATTCATTTTGATTAGACAAAAGACAGTATTTTAGAAAGTGATTTTGGTATTAATGCTCAGATATGAGCATCACACTATTAGAAATATGGCACTTTCAGGTAAATAACTTGAGCTGATCTTGCAAGATGCTGAGTGATGCTGTGGAGGTCTCCTCCTTCCTCCTTTCCTCCCCACAGACACACAAAGCATTGTGTCTGCACAGTGCCATGCACATCGTGGATGTGTGTCGATAAGGGAGGGATTCTATAAGCCCCGGTAACATAAACAATGAGAGCAAGATAATTGTTTCTCTTCTGGCTTTCACACTGATAATGAGATGTGGTTACTCCTTTGCTGCTATTGTACTTTATCTGACACTTTCTTAGAGAACTCCCTTAGAGAATTTCCCTCAGGAAAAGAAGAAAATAGTGTTTTGTTTCTGCCCTCTGTGCATCAGTTGTCAAATTCAAGGATGCCTGCCAACGCAGCTCAGACTTTTGTAGTCAGAAATTCATTTCAAACAATGCTGCCCAATTCCAAGCTAATCTGTTGTATGTTATTCAAACCTTCAATGTATGTAATTTCGCAAGGATCGACGGAGCCAAGTACACAGAAGCCTTGAGCTGACATGTCAAACAGAATGTTCTCTGTTGGAAGTGAACATGATTTCATAGCCATTGAATAATTAGTGTTTTGAGTGCTTGTGTCTGAGGTTTTGCAGTGTATTCCAAAGCCTAATTTTACAAATACGTCCTAATGCTTCCTGATTATGACCATAGAACAGCTGTTTTGTGTAAATTAACTGCAAGTGGAAAAGCCTAGCCCTGTTTTAACTCAGCTGCATAAAACTCTTGAGTTTCTTTGGTTTGGGAATTTCTTGCTTCTCCTCCAGTATACATTACTTTTATTCCCACCAATTCCAATCACAAATCGGGTTTTAAACTTGCAGTGAGGCTGGTGGCTATGCAGCGCCTCTTGACATTTCCTTCTTTGCTAAACCTGGGCCAAGGTCACACAGACATTTTCTGGTCTGCTTGTGTCCTGTAACATCAGCGCAATCCAGCAGGCTTTCAAGAAAATCTCCTGATAAAAGCCCATGACATAGTTGGCTGGGGAGCCAGTAACCTTCCTCTTTCAGTAGCTGCTGAGTCAAAAGAAGATCAGAGAAGTTAGACCATTATCCATTACCTGCTCTTGGAGCTTAAATTCAGAACTGCCTACTCGTCACACAGACATTTTGTTTCAGGAGGCTTAGCTGCTCTGGGGACAAGGCTAACAACTAAATCCCGTACGTGCTAGACAGTCAGAACTCTCATAGACAAAGAAAGGATAAAACTGAGTAAGAGCAGGCTGTTGTCCCAAACTCTACTTCCTTTGCTCAGTAGACAGTTACTATGCTGTGTGCTATAAGACCTGTTTTCTACACAAATCCTTCTCAGACCGGCCACCCTTACATGAAGAAGCAAATGAAGGCTGTGTCTCTCCCCTTCTGTCTTGGGGAAAGGCAGGCAGGAGGGAAGCAGAAAAGGACTCCTTTAATGAGCTCTAATATTAGTATTTTATCCTTTCTGCATTTCAATCAGCAACCTGCAAAAGCAACATTCCCTCATCAAGCTTAGCTGGTAATGCATTGTGCCCAGGTTCATCTCACTTCAGATGGTGGGGCTTCTCAGGTGATGTAGGGAAGCAGGATTTGGTGTTGAGTTCATGATCATTATAAATGGATTATGCACCTTGGGCTAGTCTGAAAATTCATAAAAAGGATTTAGAAGCTCCTGCTATATACCAACCACTTCTTTTCCTTTACTTCTTTAAAGAAATTATTTTGTTAATACATAGATTAATAAATGTGTTGGTGTCAAAAGTTAAGGTTTCCTCCATTGATAAGGCAGATTTCTAGGGGAACAAGTGAAATTATTTGTACCATGAAAAGGCTGGGCTTACACCTGAAAGAAACTTTCCAGACCTTTCTTCAGCTATATGATATTTTAATAAATACTCACTAAGTACTGCAATCCATGCAATCATGTTTCAACACTTCGAAACTTGCACAATACATTGAAATTGATAACGTTAGGCATTTCACGGGGAGAAAAACCTGTGCATCAAACTCAGTAGGTCCTATATCCCAGCACGGATCTTCCTTGGCTTGAGTGTGCTGAGGTTTGGTCCCTGGTGCTCCATGCTGGTGCTGCAATCATCAACACTTCTGTGATCGAGACAGCACAAAGCCTTGTTTGTGCCCAGACAAAGGCTGCTATGAGACAAAGGTCCCTGCTTCTCTTCAGATGTATCCTCAGTGTGATAGCACATGGGGCATAACTCAGTTTCTCTTTCTGTTATGAAAGCCCTCTCCTTTGATAATTTGTGTTACACTAGCACCTAGAGGAATTAGGCATGGAGGTGCCCCATTAGCCAACTTTGTGTTTCCTATGGCTAAGCTGTAATGCAACGCAATCCCTTGGGCGTGAGAACCATTTTTAATTAAGTAGTTAGAATACTGTGTTATTTGAGGATCATTCAACTTCTTCTAATCCTTGTTTGATTTAGCTTTATTTCTCTAATGTACATTTCACTGCTTGTTGTTATCTTTCTCTTTGAATCTGCTTAGAAATCCATTTAGTCTGGGTAATTGCTCCTTCACAAGGCACTTGTCAGTAATATTCAGCTCAACGATCTAATGTCAAAAGATGATGTTAAAATAAAGCAACTGTCACAGCAAAGTTAGGGGAGTTTCTTTATGGAAAAAAAGAAGGGGGGGGGGGAAATTAAAACATGCTCTTTGTTCCTGTTTCTGATTATCCTCCATTACAGGTAAGGAAATAATGTGAATAAAAGTTGTAAGTATCATATACTAAAGGGAACTCAGACAGTCCTCAATAATACCAGGAATGACAAACATAATCTTATTTAGTTGGACATATTGCTTCAGTCGGAACTCAGTCGTCTGATTGCAAGAAAGAAACAGAAGCATCAATGTTTCTACTGAAGTCTTAAAGTCATTCCCAAATTAACATTGCTGATGCACCTGCATATAGAGTGGTCACTTTCTTTATCAAAAGAATCCTTCGCAGTGAATAGAAGGAATTTGAAGGTACTGCCTCAGACTTTTTGTCTCTGAATGGCTTTTATGTTGTTAAAAAGTAAATATTAAAGTTAAAAAAACCTCAAAGAAAGAAAGAAAGAACTCTTATTAGACTGATAGTTTCTCCACTTCTCATTTGGGTCCAAAAAATGGAGCCTTGATTTGCAGACTTACATGCAAATAGCCAGGAAAAGAAGTGGCAGGTACTGCAGAATTGTTCCTGCTCATGGTAAATGAATGGGCAGCTCCTGACTCAGCTGGACTCTGAAATTTAGGGCTGAGAATGCCAGCCTGCGCCATGCTTTCGTCAGCATGCTAACTTCTAATTTTAGAGGGGAGATGCTGGTCTTGAGCAAAGGTGTGTAGGAAAGGGGACCACAATCTGGTTTATATAGTTTGTGTTCACTGGCATTCATTTCATCCTGTGTTTCTGCATGGTTCTGTAGAAGCTTATGTTAGAGGAAAAAAACCTAAAGCCATTAATAGTATCATTTGCTTTACAAGATTCTGTAAACTAGTAGCTTAAGCTATGTTTTAACAAAACATCTTAGTCCTGATTTAGCAAATAATTATTTCTTTAAGCTCATTCACAGTTCCAGGTTTCTGTGATTTTAAAGGAATAGGCATAGATTGCGACTAGCAGATTAATTTATTATGTCATTTGCTGAGTTACCCTAGTTTGAAGATGTCTGTGATTTCTCTACAGTAAACATGACAATGCAGTGAGTCATTGGTAACCTCCAGGAATGACAGCAAGGATGAATACTAGAGATGGGTGCCTGATACCAAAGGTGGCAGCTCCCTGAGTTCAACTGCTATCAGTTGCATCCACGATACTGTATGTATTTGTTGCTTTTAAAACTCTTTCAGCTGCCACTATGGGTCAATAAAGATTCACAGTAGTTGAGGTTGACCGTGAAGACCTGACAGGTTGACTGCACAGGGAGTGCTCAGCAGGGGAATAATGACATGTCCAACAGCCATCCACCTGGAAAACTCCTTTTCTTCTCACTGTCCTCCAGATATAACTCTGTCTCTGCTCTTGTACATAACGAGTAAATAAAACCAAAATTAATGGTCCCCCAAAATTTATCTTTGAACAGTACTGGCATAAATTTTTGGCCTATGCATGTGACAGTACAGCAAGGGGTGGTCAGGATTTTTTTCTGTTTCTCTTTTTTTGTTTGGTTTTGCTTCTTTGTTTGTTTGTGGTTTTTTGCCATGGTATTACTCATGCCTTGCTCTGGAAGAAGTAGCAGCCAGCTACCCTTAAATAAGAGAGATTTGTTAATATAGCCATCATCGGATGCTAACAAGCCTGACAGGAACCTGTTTTTTATAAGTGTCCCTAGCTGGGAAAAATGATGGCGAAGGTGGTGTGATTCAGACCTCGGTTGAATTTCTTAGGTCGTTATCAGCTTAGCTTCAGGACATTTTACAATCAGAGCAGGGTAGATATTAATGTTTGTGGTCAGGGATCTGCTTGTAATAGACAAAGTGCTACATGATAGTTTCATGGGAAGATTGATGCTGCTGTCTCTGAGATGTTGCTGACTCATCCATGGCATCTAATGGATGCACTTCCCTGAATTAATTCCTGCTTCCAGTTCCATAAATATGGCTAAACTAAAAGATACCTCTTAGGAAACATCCTGTCTTCATCTTAATGTCCCTTACTCCGATGGTTAATTACTCTTACTGTTAAACATTTGCATCTTACTTCTAACTGAAATGTGTCTAGCATCAAATTCCAGTTACAGCTTATTATGCTTGTGCTGGTTTTTTTTAAGAAAAGGTGTTTTTTCCATCAGAGGTTTTGAAATTAAACAAGCTTTCGGGGTTTCTTTTCCAGTGAGATTTTCAAGATAACACCCCGGTCTTTTCACCAAAACATTTTTTCCCACTTTTTTTTTTTTTTTTCTTTTTTTTCAGTAAAGAAGCACTTTGAAATTGATAAAGCTTGTTTTAAATTATAGTACTTTTAAAAATAGTGGCAATGCTTTAGCTTTGATATTCCAAAGCTATAAGGGAGACAAGGATTGCAGGGAATGGCCATATGTTTTATTAGACTGATACAGGCTTGGGAGGGGGATATATAAAAAATTGGACACATAAATATTCCCTGAGATGTTGAGAGCTTTTTGTGGCCAACTATGTACCTGTGTCTCAGTCAGTTTAATAATAGAAATCACTTCTTATAATTCTTCCTTTTCTGTAATATTTTACAAAACCAGGGCAGGAAATGTTGTATAAAGAACATTTAAGTATCTCCTATTAAAAATAAGATTTTTGAGAAAAATAATCTGCACAAGAGTTATAAGCAATGTTGTTCAGTTCAGAAATAAATAAATCAAAAATGTGCTATATTTTCTGTCAGGCTAAAAGTGTCAAGCCAGAGAAACTTCTGTTACAGTTGTCTCTCTTGTCTTTCATCACCTCAAGGTTTATTAAAGGAAATAAGTACCACTAAATGTATTCAGCAATAAAGTATTATATAAAGGCATATAAAAATTCAATGACGGGGAAAAAAAAATGAGTAGCCAATCATTATAGTTTTCTCTAACCATTTTGACAAGCACTTCGCCCCCCTCCCCTGTCACCACCTCTGTCAATGTTGGAGGAGGCAGGAAATTGCACTGGGGGATCAAATAACGTAATTACTCCAAAAAAAAATACTAACTGTTTTTGTTTAAAAGAAGGCAAAGAGGTGTTGATTCTTCCTCATTCACAACATTTACTACGTATTTGACATTTGAGCTGCTATAACTGGGAAGAGATGACTCCATCCTGAGGGGAAGGATGTAATTTCTGCAGCTAATTGGCTGACTGATACCTTAATTCATAAATCTGTGTGCCTATTCTCATTTACCATGGCTAAAGATCCCAGACATTTATAGCTGGTGGTGAGGACAAGAATACTTAATTTTCCTACTTTCTTTGAAGTCCATTCTTAAAAATCACTGAGATGTGAAATTCCTTTTCAACAGGTCTTTCTTTCTAAACCTAAGCACCATTAAAAATATATAGAATATCAAACCTTCCCTAAGAAATCTGTCACACAGTGACTGAGAACAACTTCAATTAAATCTTCTTATTAAGTGAAGAAGTAATTTGCACTCAGATTTCACCAGATGAGGTTAATACAATTATACTAGAGATGTTCCAACAATTGACAGCTCCCAATAGCCTTATGATCACCTGCAAATTAGAAGTGAAAATGCTTCCCATCCCTCCCATGCATGATGCATAGGGAAAGCTAGGTAGGGATTTTTCCAGAGGAGGCCACACCTTCTTTCAGAATGGTTTTTTTCCTTCAATTATTTTCGTGGTAATAGAGATCCTAATTTTTATTTTTTCCAAATGTACCTTCTCTGCTCAGTTTGACCTCATTGAGTGTTAACTTTTAATGTTAAGGCTTAAAAGGAGATTTAAATTAAAAAAAAAAATCCAGATGGATGGTACTGAAACTATAAATTGCAAAATAATAGATGACTACATTACTAATGCACTGTAAGATTTACCTCAGAGTGCATATTTCTTCTAGATAAAAGAGCCTCTAATTTCTTTTAATAAGAAGATCCTTTCAGGATTGGTCCCCCACATCTGATTCAGTAACTTTATGTTTCAAACTTCTGCAGTTTCCCTGAGATCTACATATAAGAAGACACAGGAAACTTCAAAAAAGTTATTGGCTTATGATAATTGAAAAAGCCTCTCCCTAGCGGGGTAAAAGAAGTTTGATAAGAGCAATTCACAGTTTAGATATCTAAAATAAGCAAATTATTGTACCCTTTCATGCTTAGAGCAAATCTATTGCATCCAAGACTGTCTCAAGGAGTAAGCTATATGGAACATTTAAGTCTGGTGTATTCAAAGCCTTTAAGATTTTGCACAGTGCACTGTCTAAAATGTTCTGGGACATATATGTGCTAATGATGCTCATACAGACCAGATAATTAGTTGTGCGTTAAAATAGGCAGGAAAGTGTACAACCCACCAAATATTCCCTCCAGTCAATCAGCTGGCAATGGTGCATGAACATTTTAATATTAAGCATTCCATTCATGAAACTGGAAGAGAGAGAGAAAATGCAAGAAGGTATTTTGAAGTCTTCAAATATGAATCTTAGAATAACTAAATATTGTTCTTATATTTACATTTTATACTAAAAGTCATTTACTACTAATCTGTGGGTTACTTGATATGTATTTGCATAAGGAAAAATCTAGGCTAAAACAGAGGTCTTTGAGGTACTGGTCTTCTCTTTGATTTCCCTGATGCACCACAGCAGGAATTTTCTTGGTGATATTTTATTCATTTCTCCCCTTCTAATTATCTTTGATTTTTCTTTTCCCATCCTTCCTTCTACGCTGTATCACAGAAAGTGCCTTTGTGGCGAGCAGAGGGGAATTCCTTCAACATATTTCAGGGAGCATGAAATTCAACCTGGGATTTTGCTGCAAAGGCTGGAGATGAAAAGTGCTAACTAACAAAATCTGCTCGAGGGGAAAGCGCTTTCTCACTTTCATAATGAAATATTCATAGCCTAACGCTTTCCCCCCTTGTGACAACCACAGGTGAATCCCAGACTGAACTTCTGTGGTCTCTAGAAGTGGGACCTTGGCAATACCTCTTCTGTCAGGCTTATCTCAGTGCTGGATGCAAAATGTACTCAGCCAGCTGTGTGACTACAAACTCCTACATGTAAGCTTTCTGTATTGTGTGACTCAGAGTGACACGCTAAAATACTTCCTCCACATGCCTAATCGTCTAAGAAAATCGCCTGGAAGAGATCTGAACCTCAGCTCTTCAGCCTGTGTATGCCTTTGTCCTGCTGAGACCATGGGCTGAGCTTCTCAGGGCATCACTGAGCAGTGCAGACAGCTATGTGCTGAGCGCTGCACTTCCTTTGCTGCTATAGTCACCAGTGAGGCCAGCTTTGAAAGACAGTGTCCCCTGCAAAGGTAGATGATGCAAAGTTTTAAGTGGCTTTTTTATTTCTTTTTCATTTGTTTGTTTTGCTTTTGCTTTGTAAAGGCAACTGTGGGAGAAAACAACTGTTCTTTCGAACCGGTGTCAGCACAAAAACAACCAACCAACCAAAAAAGAATCTCACCTTTTTATTCCATGATGCTGCAACAAAAAGTGGTTTGGTTTTGTTTTGTTTGAGCATTTTCAGTTACGGTTTGGGTATATTTTTTTTTTTTTTGTAAAGCCTGAATTTTTCTGTCACATGCGTTGACCATTTTATTAACTTCATATAGTCAATATGTAGGCTGTACAGAGGTCCCACACAACAATGCCTTCAAGGTGCTTCAGCCCAGCAGAGCAGAAGGTAAGCCTACAATACTGTAAGACCTGCCTTAATCTAATTTTCTCCAACTGAGAGACACTGAAATAAAGCTACAGGGTTTGAAAACAGACAGATAAGCAAAAAGAGACAAATTGGATTCTGAAGGTTAAAAAGTCACTAGTCTTATGCAGTACTAAGGTTTATTGGACTGCTATGCAGTATATAATGTGTGACACATATTTCATTAAATTAACAAATGGTCAGAATTTCAAAGCTATCCCAAAGGGGCAACATGAATATGTTCGCTAGCAACCATCAAATACATAATAAATATGTTCATTATAAAAAATAATTTGTTCCATTTGTAAATTACATTTTATACGTATTTGGTTATACGCATAGAATAAAGCTGAACACACAAAATTATTTCAGTTTCCTAGATGATATTAGACACTCCTGTATTTCTGAGTAGAAAATTATCCTATGTGCATAATCTCAGCCTTTGAACAGGAAATGGGAAAATACAAAACCAAATTCTTCATCTAATCAATAGCTCATTGAATTCCACTTAAGCAATGAAAATTAAATGCTCCACACTACACTTCAAAAAACTCTTCCTATCTGACCTCAAGGAACAAGTTAACTAATTTTTTGTGGCTTAATTTACATGAATTAAATTCCACCTCTGTTGATATCAATGAAAAAGCCCCTGTGCTTTCAGTGGGGCTGTAATTCCACATCCATGGGTACACCGTGACTGATGATATCTGCCACAGGTAGCTCCAGGAAATGTCATTTAGGTATATTTGTGCAGCGCCCCTTGCAGTAAAGGTTGGGCTTGGCTGAAGTGAGCCAATGAGCTGGGAACGTAATATAAATAATAAATGATACCTGCTACACAACTTTGTATAGCAGATTGTGATTGTGTGGAAAGGAAATTCATACAGTATGAAAAAGTATTATTTAATGACTTTCCTGTCCATTCTTACTCACCTTCCTGCAGGTTAAATGGATGGTTTAACACACAACATCACTAATTTTCTTGAATGCTCAAGGACCTTACAAGAGCAAAGCATAAATTTTT
>JBCJKH010019733.1:0-30820 GCA_039877255.1 Loriculus beryllinus
CCAAACAAACTGGAGGGAGATTGTCACAGCTAATTACCCAGACATTTCGGATCCCATACCTTTGCTGGAACATACAAAGCTGCTGAGGGTTATGTGGCTGATTATCCTGCAAATTCCATAGCCTTGAGCCTGAGAAAGGGCACCAAGCTCATGGAGAATGACACCAGGCAACTTCCAGGTACACTCACTTCATTAACATTTCTTACGGAGGCATTAAATTTTCTTTCTTCACTTCAAAATGTGTAAACCAGTGTCTTGTGGAAGCAAAGGGAAATGCACACATTCCTCCAAACTTCCTCCATCATCACCCAAGGGATTTAAGCACAGAGTTGGGCATTCAGTTACCCATATGATTTTGGTGTCCAGCTGCCTTACTTATATGAGCCATGCCTATCTTCTTACCAGTATAGCCTAAACCTTGAAATTTGTTCAGCAGTGCTTCACCTGTGGCTGTGTTTTCAGAAGACTAATACACAGAAGAGGCTCCCCTCTATACAATATATCTGCCTCATCTCTGACAAGAAGAATAATAATGTGGATACTTTGCTTATGCTGCAAATCCTTAGACATTGAATAAGCAATATGAATAACAGCTTCACAGGGGCAGAACATGTTTTATCAGCAGAGACCACACAGTGGTAACTACTGGGAGAAAATTAATTTCAGTGAGTCTAATGTTATTCAGCCTGCTCAAGTAATGACCATCTTGAGATGCCTGGGTGGGTGTTAGCTGAAAGGGTTAAGTGGCCTTCCTCTCTCCCACTGACAGCACCAGAGATTATGAATTGAAACAAATACCAGTGTGAGCAAATTACAAACACCCAACTGTTCCCTGTGTCCCACCAATGAGGGGGGGAAGCACCTTTTCTTTAAACTTCTCTCTTGTCTAATTACATAACAAAATTAGAATAGTTTACTAAGTTACTTCTGTCAAGGATTCAAACCCAGCAACTGTTGTCTCATCAGCTCTGTGAAACAACATAACAACCAGCTAATGCAAAAGCCACGCTAGCCTATGACCTGGAGGAGGGAGCAGGTTGAAGTCTGTGTCTGGCAGTTGCATGCTGCATCTTCTACCCCTTCCCTTCTCTCCAGAGGAAAGCTCATTTCACAGCCAAACTTTTTAGTTGGTTCTTGAGCACAAACAAAACCACTTTTGTGCTGGCAAGGAGGGAAGGAAAGCAATACGAATGGAATTGTTGATGCAGAATCTTTCTTTCCTTTCCCCCCCCTGCAGAAAGCTGCCAGGACAGCAGCAGCCTTTTGAAGGGAGTGGGCTGACAGTCTCAACAAAGCAAGTCACAAAACTGATCTGGCTTTTCAGAGCTGGACAAAAAGGAAAAGAGCTGGGACCCTTCTAAAGCAATGAGAGATTTCTTTTGTAGAACTGAAGGTTGAACGAAGGCTCACAAGAGACTACAACTCTAACTCTTTCTTTTATTTCGCTGGTTTAGGCCCAAGTATTTCACAGGCTTAGCCAGCAACTTCAATTGGTAGCACAGTTGAGCTGTGGCTGCAGCAGTATTTTTAGGTTCGGTTTCCAATGGAAACAGAGCATTCATCATTACTGTGCCTCTCTGTACCTGCATTCCTGCATTAGTTTTGAACTCAGTGGGCATATTTAACTAAAATCAATTTAGGGAAAATGTCCCAAATTTCCTACAAGTTTCTGAGAACTCAGAGGCCTGGTAAAAGAAGGCAACTGCCACAGTAAATTTCCTTGCAATATAAAAACTACACAAATTAGGATTTTTTTTCCCTATGGTATTTGCATGGGCTCTCTGCATATCAAAATACTGCAAAACTTCAGCTGGGGCTCAGGATCGTGGAGTAACTATCAGAAATATTCAACTCACTTAAAAATCCAATTCAGAAATGATTGCTTCTCACTTACAACTTTTCATCCTTTTATCATCAGGACAGGTTCCCATGAAAGACCAGCACTTAACTGCTGTGTCCTTTAGTCTTTTCTCCCATAAGATGAAGTGTCTAGTTCCCACTAGCACTGGGCTCTGTGCTTCAGCAACTCTATTCAATTATGTGGACTTAGCTTCACAGAAATCACCTTTTCTTGATTTTCAAACTATCCAAACAATATGTGCATTCCCAAGAGCAGGTTCATGCATGGGATCCATACCAGATTGTCCCTTGACAGTGTGACTGCAAACTTCAACAAATGAACATGGTATATGTCATAATTAATGGGCTTTCCCAGTGAAAAGCACCTCTATAATTGCTAACCTGTTCCACATGAAATTGACTTTGAGTGTCAACCTTTCTCATACTTCGCAAATCAAGGACCTAATCCACATGTGACCAAGTGCTCATTCAATGGGCCTAGGCATTACATTAATCAGGATGCTGGTTGCAAGCATCCCTTTATTATATTATTTATCTAGATAGCCAGATCCTTCACTGTCTTTACACTGGTAATGCAAGGTTACTATAGCAACCTCTGTGACCTGCATAATCAAGATAGCAGAGAAGATCTGATAGCCAAATTAATGTATATAATGTAGCCTTGCATAGGAAAATTTAAAAAGTAATATATTATGTAATTCATATATACCCTACTTATGATGTTACCTTTATCCCATTTCATCTCGTTTTCCAGGTACAGTTATCTTTAAATGCTAAACTAGAGTATGTGATACATTATGTTGTGACAACACTATTTAAACTTGCCGTTTTCTATTCTTAGCACACAAACTACTTCATAAAGTCCTAAGACTAATGTACATTTTGCAGTATGGTTGACCATCCTATTATCATCTTGTCAAAGATGTAGTTCTTAATCAGATCTGCAGATTATCTACATTTCTGAAATATTTAAAATAACCAAGTTCAGAACTAGTTAGCCTGATTATGGAATGTTAATCAAAGAGATCACATTCTCCTTCAATTTTCTTTTTATTTTCCTGTGTTCAAGAGATACTTTTTAAGGAGTCACTGATTTGCACGCAACTAGAGGCATGCTTGCCAGCAGTCTACTAGGAGTTCATAACAGATCTTGAAGTTTGCTTGACAGCTCTTCAGCAGACAGAAAAAGACATTGCTCCTGAATCCAGCTCTGGGTGAAAGTAACTCACATAATCAGGATGGCGACATGAAAGAGATGTACATGGAGTGAGATACTGGGGAAATGAAATAATTTTAATGACACTCTTGCTGGAGTGTCATTAAAGTACAGTTTCAGCTGCTGCAAGAGTGTCTGGCAGCAAGCGTAGTTTTAGTCTGCATTTCTTCTTTGCTACATTACTATGAGTGTGCACACATGATCATATATCAGAAAGGCATGGGTAACTATCTGCTTTTAACTGCTTCAGGCTCAGGACAGGCAAGAAATCCTCTTTCTGAGTAATCATCCAAGTAAAAGACACAACACACCAGGCTTTCAAATGAGACTTATGTATCATATGAGCCATATGATGACCTTTGACACAGTCACAAATTTCTGATTCCATGAGACACTAAAAAATGTTTATTGTTCTCTCTCAGGCAAGTTCCTTTTTTTATTTTAATTTTTCCAATATATCTCATGTCAATATAATTCTTTTCTGAGCCAGCTCCTTCTCCCAAAGGCACTGGGATTACTTTTCTATATTCAGGAAGGAGGGAAACCAAGCTTCAAAATGCAGTGCCTCAAAGCCATATACTGTAAAAAAAAACCCATGATGGGGATGAACTAAATCCACTGCAAGAACCTTCTATCATTGCAGTCTTGACACAAAATGCAGAAGGATTTTTGTCCTTGGAGCCCCATAAAGCAGACGGCAACTTAAGGGATTCTTGGACTGAACAGCTCTGTCATCAGATGAACAGGTTTTGGTTCAGTGGTTGGGTTTTTAGCTTTGATTTTTTACTGTGGGTGATTTAACTAACAAAGAGTTTTTATATCCTCTGCATTTGGCCTTTTTTTCTCATTGCTTCTATCTCAGGCTGTAGACAGTATAGGAAGGATAGGCCATTACAAGTTCAATGAAAAACGTGATTTTGTTAAGTCCACAGCCATTTTCCAACAAAAACACTAATTTCAAAGATATCCAGTAAAGATTGGGCAGAGAAGAGACTGATTAAAATGAGTCCATCCCCCCACTTTCCCACTGTTGATAGAGTTCTACTTAATTCCAATCAGTTTGCATAATTGACACCAACCAAAAATCATTACACCATATGACTAACTTCACACTTGTAACATTTAGACTTATTTCCTTCTGATATTTTAAGGCTTTTGGCTAAGATTTTTAAAACTTGCCTTCCTTAGCCTTCCAGCTATATTTAAATGGCCTGTTTTTTAAACAGTGCAGAGTATGTGACACCATCACAGGAGTCTGAATGGTGCTTGGCTTTTCTTGGTTGCAGTCTCACATGCCATGAGTTAAACTTCAGGCAGTCTTAGACCACACTTTATACAACACCCATATCAACTACCAAGGAAAAAATCTTCTGACGGTAGTGTAACAGAAAGATGAGAAGAGTGCTTTATTCTGCCCAACACCATTACATTCCCTTGTGCCTTTGAGAATGAACATTACATCTCTCCAGCTAATATGACTGTACATCAGTTCTTATCATCTCTTTTCACCCTCCTGTGTTCGAAGCCTTTTATTTTAATAGAATTAAGAAAAGTTTCATTAGAGAGGACGGTAGGCTGTCTAGTAATTAAAATGTATCAACATCATTTCTGCAACCCTTCCTCGGATCCTACCCATCTCTCAGTTTTTTCCAAAATAGTGACAAAATGGTCTCTGAAACTAACACAAAGACAAGGAAAAACATCCACAGATATATCAAAGTGTTGCCTAAAACTTTAATTATTTGTGTGTGTGTGTGTGTGTGTGTGTGTGTGTGTGTGTGTGTGTTAAAAGTTTCTCCCACTTTTCTTGATAAAAGTAGCCTAAAATGTCTTATTTAAAATATCTATCTGCCTAAAAACACGTCTAGTAGAAGCCTGCAGTGGTGCAAGAACTGGGTTTGGGTTTTTTTCCCATTTCATCAGGATTTATATTGAGAAATAGCAATGTTGGCACTGTCTGCATTTTAAGGGTGACTTTCTAGGTCACTCTTAAGTCTAACCTGGTGTCAAAAGCACAAGAAAATTGGGTTCAGTTTCTTCCTTTTTCCAGACTTATTGGGAAATATTGGGAAAGCTATGTGGCCGTTCTGTGTCTTGTCTCCTTATAAAAACAAGGATGTAAGAACTATTCCAATGTTTAAACACCTGCTTAACCCCTCAGTTTATCTATGCTTTCAGTTAAGCGTCTCTTGCTATTGAAGTTCATGAAATTTCATTATATGTTTAAACACATACCTAAATGGTTTTGTTGATATGGTACTGCAGTGTACAGAGTATTTCCATCCCTGTGCTGATATTAAGAATTATGCTATATAAGAATGTATTTTAAGTTCATGAAGCCATATTTTATTTCTTAAAACCCAAGCAATCACGTTTGTTCTGCCTTTGTTAAAGAATCAATGAAGTACTTGGTTGCATGTGTTCAAATTGAAGCCATTAATCTCTCCTGTTTGTCACCTTCAGATTAAAGTGGTTTTGCAACCGGAGATAGCGTAGCATGCTCCTGATGTTGAAACAAAGATCTCTCTCAGAAGACTTATGTGTAAAGGATAAAAATTGAATGTTTTATGAAGAGCAGCACAACTATAGGAAGGAAATTGTTTGTGAATTCATTCAAGTTTTGATCCTGCTATCTAAAGTGAACTATATTTTACTATTGTCTTTAACAGGAGCTATTTTATTGCTACTAAATACATGCAAGTAAGTGTGTAATACACCATTAACAGCAAATAACCTTTTGGTCCAAATTACCACAGTTTTTTCAAGATTATATGATTATGAAAACAAAGACCATATGTTTCCAACAGTTTGAAAAGGACCTGGTTTCAAAATGGTTTTGGCTTTGTATTTTAACTTTAGCAAATACTTGCTTTTAAACACATTTCCTACTTTTTGAAAGGTATCCAGGAGAAAAGAAATAGCACTTTATTTAAATTTTTTTTTAATATATTTTTGTACAAAGCACTGAAGACAAATTTGTTGTCAGAGAGATTGAACTACTGAGGAGTCTTGAAGATACCTTTAGTGATTTGCAAAAACATCTAACATGCAGTTAAAATGTTAAATTCCCATTAATATTTTTGGCTTGTCTAACTTAAGAAGTGAAGAAGTACAAACGGAGCAGATAGAGGAGAAAGTTGATGTTAAGTACTCAATATTCATACGGTACTAGTTTTGGGGGTTGATTTTGGAATAGCCTTAGTCTGGTCCAAGCAACTACAATCCATCAGCAGCTGGAGACGGTTTTCCAGCTCAGATTCACTTAGAAGAATCAATTTTGCCTACTCCACTATGTTATCTATAGTTCAGCAAAGAGAGGAAAACCAGAAGATTCAAGTGAATAAATTTGTGTTGTGTTTTTAATCCAACAGGCTGACTGATTTCATTTCGTGGCAATGTACAGCACAGCCTGTGCCCTCCCCTGATCACATGCTTTACAGGGACATTTAATGTGGGAGACATATCCAGGAGTAATAAATCAGAGGATCAATCCCTTCTCTGGAGACAGAACAACAGCAAGAAGGGAACATCACCAAAGCATGTTCACACCTGAATATTAGTCACTGATTTGTGCAAAAAAAAAATCTTATTTAGACCTACAATCGTTCATACATTAAAGTAACATATATTTTCTTTCAAGATAAAGGGACCTGCCACAGCTCCCTTGGTGGCTTTTCAAGAACACTACAAAGCATTTTAAAAACTGAACTAATAAAAACATTTAAACAACTACTTATTGATGTCAGCCTGTGCATTTAGGTGCATGCAATAGAAGGTATTTATGATTTCTGTTTGTGTTCTAGGATGTGCATAATGCAGAATTGCCCAGGTCAGAAGGAAATCTCTGGATAGCTGGCACTGTGTAATGTTGTCCCATCCAAACCCAAAGACAATCTCAGATGCCACATTTTACAGACCAGGCATTCTTGGTGAGGAAATCTGATCTTCTCACTTTTCCCCCACGCACTGCAGGAACTTGGCTTTTAAAGGCATACGGATTGGCGTGCAATGACCTGACTAAAATCTATTTACCAGAGACACTCTCTAGCTAGCCAGTATTTTTCTCCACTTTTCACCAAGACATAATGTCTTTCTTTTACTTCTTTTCAGTAAGAAAAAAACATAACTTTCTAAACAAAGCTTCAGAAGATCCTCCAAACTTTGAACTCGCTGTATTTCTAACCCATAGGTATTTACATGTTAATTTTCTTAAATCCTCAAAGCAAACTTTACTATAGCAGAGTACTCTCTCGTAGTGCCCTTACTAACAGTTTTTCCATGTTACAGTGAATAAACTCAGGTCCTAATCAGATGATCTGAGGCTGCTCTTTACCTTCCTGCACTGGTAACCTCTTTATCAATCTGTATCAAATCCAAATATCTCAGTGTTAACCAGGGCAGGAGGCTTGATTCTTAAAACTGAAATCAAACACCCTCAGCTCTCACTTTCATTACAATTAATCCCCACTTCAACTCCATCTGCTGTCACTTGGAACTTGCCTTTAATGAGGCACTGAAACTGTTCACCCAGATACATGATATCTAGTCAGGAATCACAAACAGATGCTTCGGTTAAAAAAAAAAAAAAAAAAAGAAAAAGAAAAAAAAAGAAAAAAAAAAAGAAAAAGAAAAAAAAAGTAACATTGAACTATTTTGTGCATTTCTGTTGAATTACCTTAATGTACTTTGTACCCTTTACAGGGGTTTTTGGCATAAGGGTCTCATTAGAACACGCCTACATTTAAATTAAAGACATTTTTGCAACAAAGAAAATAGCATAGATTAATACAGAGATGCTCTGAAGATAAACACTGACATTAACTTTCACATGAAACTGCTACTTGGCAGCAGCCCCCTGCTTTTCAGAGCAAGACTGAGCTTCAAATCATGGGACTGCAACTGCACTGGACATTTTGTCTTCTTAGAAACCAAGCCAGAAACAGCAGTGGTTTGAAAACTGATTTGAAACATACACAGAGACCATGAGTTTCCTAAGACAGTCTGGAAAGAGAAAAAGCATTAATTGCAAAGTAAGTTAGTTTCCTACAGCCTTTCTAGTTATATTACTCATTAGGCAATGGTTTCCCATAGAGTACTAAACCAGGGTAATAAATAAGTACTAATCCTTTGACCTGAAAGGAGTTTTACCTGATTGCAGCAGCAGAGATTGCAGCAGATAGGATACTATGTAATATGTATATGTAATACGAGGTACATGAAATGAATTACAGAGGAAGAATAGCTTTGATTTTTATTTTATTCTAGAACATTTACATTATGCAGGGGTGTCAGACAACTTGTGAACAATGCAGGTTGTCTTAAATTCTTACGGTTTAATGTCTTTATTCTCTACTTGTTGTTCTTTAGAAATTTATAAAATACATGTTTTGGCAAATTATTTCATAGCTTTATTGTTCTAGGTTTTGGCAGCTGGACTCCTGCTCTAAGATATCATTAAAAGTCGTTAAGTTGTTTATAAACTAAATTAGTTCTTTCATGTTAAATATTATTATGGCTTCAAGTCAATGATCTCAATCTTTTAGAAAACTGAAAGTGTTAAATCAGACTGGAAAAAAAGTTCTTCCTTTCCTGTGGGAGGGAATAAAATAATATCCTGGATTTCAATTATTATCCTTGACATAAAAATACTTGCATTTAACAGCCCTTGAGAGAACCTTGCTCCTTTCAGAAGATCTGCAAAGGAGCAGTTTTTAACTGTGAGAATTTCACAACATAGAGAAAAAAAAATTATCTTGCCTGCTCTATTTTGCAATGGCAGCTGCTGGCTCAGTGGTGTAGAGTGCTGGAAGAGCCGTCTGGAGCAGAGATCATGAGGAAAGAGCCAAAGGAATGAGATAAACTAATTTGTCATACGTCTGTATGGTTTATGGGGTTTCTGTATTCTTTGTCATACTCTTATCACCTACACAAGCAGTTGACACACAGGTAAGAAGGCAGAGAAAAGAGCCAGTATTTGCAGGGGAGAAAGTATGCTTTTCTAAGGACAGATGCAGGGCATTGACACAACAAAGGGTCAAATGAGCATTTTTAGATCACAGATTGAATCAATGACAGATGATTATGACATCTGGGAAGAAGAACATATAGGCAAAGCAGCATGGATGCTGATTTTACAGAATTTGTTTTGAATAATATTCAGGGTGAACTTTGAGTAACTCAGAGAAATAAACCTAATCTTGATGTACTTGCAGTAATAACTGCAATGATGCTGCTAAAGAGCTGCTGCAATAGACTCAAGGCAAAAGCTGCCTTGGCATTCAGTGCCAACAAGAAGCATTGAGAAGGCTAAGCAGGAGTAATGATACTTAGAGCAAACGGACCTAGTCTCACTCCACTGCTTACAACAACTAACTTGATGTCAGCTAGGGTCTCACAGGGGAATAGCCACAACACCCAGGAGAAACTAATACATGTTTGAGAAGGCACATCACTTAGTGTATGCTGGGAGCTAACCTTGGTGTGCCAGAAAAGCCTGAGGAAATCTTGCTGAGTCCTCAAGAGAGTCTCATAAAAACTGCAAGGAAAATGTGTGTTCAATACCAAGTGCTATTAGCTTGTTTTGCTCTTTTTTCCAGAACACAGCATTTGGTGTTTATTCTCTTGCATTCCCTCTGAAAAGCAAAGAAATCATGAGATAGAGGCATGCAGGGAGCAGTGCACCCATCTCTATGAAATTATGCAGTTCAGTGGTTGTTCCACTTTAAATATTGATTGAATAAATAATGCCTTTCAACAAAGGCCTGTGTTACCTTGGTACTTACTGAACTCATGGCAGACTTATGCAATTCCCCATCTGGGTATAAGGGTCGTAGAAAACAAAAATAGGTTAAAAGTTGATGTGAAAAGCACATCAAAACTCCATCAGGTTGAAATGATTCAGTGCAAGATAGATATTTCCCTTTGGTGGCCATGAAATCTTTGGTAAATATTGGAGGGTGATCTAAGTTTCATAACATCTACCTTATCATGGTTTTATTAAACGGACTCAAATGGAAAGTAGATACTCTGTCAAACTTGGAGAAAAGCAACATAAAAGCCTCTCTGACTTTTGCAAAGCTGTGGTATTCACACGGGTAACTAGAAGTTGTCCTATTAAAGATTTCTAATATAGGGTTCCAAATCCATCTTCAGATTCACACCCACCAATGACTGCAGAAAGGCAACCAAAGACAGTATACATATGTAAACATTTAAAGCCCAGGTTAACTGTATGAGGCCAAATCCTATAGTCATTACTCTTCTTCCCTTCTTCCCCACATGCATATTTAGGTAACTGACTTACTTAAGCATCTTTAAATAATTAAACATCTTTAACATTCAGGCAAATGTGATGCAGTTTCCAAACAAAAGGTGCATTTCCAGGCCTCATAGCAAGCTACCAGCTTGACCCGGCTGTGCCTATGTTAAAGAAAGCCGTAGCAATGCTTCTGACTTGGCTCAGTGTTTCTTGCATAAATCAAGTGGCAACTGCCCCTGTCAGCTCCTCTCTGCTTGGGGCCATGCAGATATATCCAAATTCTCTTTTAAGTCAGTGTCTACAACTTCAGTCCATTCAGTTCAGTTTGAGCCATTTGGACTCAATTTCAGCTTTTCATGGCAAGGTGTAATTCAATCGTCGGGAAACAGTGGATTTCAATGGGACTGCTCAAAGAATCAGCTCTGAGTGTAATGCTGAGCAAGGGCTTCAGCCATGAAACTACAATTTCTGCTTGCAAAAAAAATCTGAATACCACAGTATAAACACTAACTGAAAAAGCCAGATACAAGCATACGGCAAACATGAGTAATAACAATTCTTCAACTACTATCTTAATATAATGAAACACAAGCAATTTAAACAGCCCAGAGAGCTGTTCCAAAATGTGCATGTATATACAGAGATCTTCTTAAACCACAAGTTGCAGAAGTTATCGTATTATCGAAATTGTTCTTAGGAAAGAAAATTGGACTGCCATTGGCTTTAATAAGGCAGGATGGAGACTTTGATAGGAAGATGGAAATGACATCCTTTTGAAAGTTCTTAAGTAATTTCAGATAATACATACATAAATCCAAAAGACAGAATGACTAGGATGTTATACTTATCAGGACTGTGTTCAAAGAACTGGAAAGGGCAGCAAAGACATATATTTAAAATTAAGTATGCTTAGGAAGATGTGGAAGAACTGCAAAGAGTACATAATTTCAAACTACAGATAATAGTTGAAGAATATCCTATGTACCTCCAATATTGAACCTATACCAAAGTAGTATGAATAATGTACTAAATTTATATATTGATAACAGAATGCATATTCAACAGTTGATTGGAAGTTGATTTCAGTTTTCATAAGAAAAAAAAGGCAAGTGAACTGCAGCAAGTGAACACACGTGAACTGCAGCAAATCTGCCTAGCCAGTTGTTCAGAGTAATGCGAAATGGTTAACAGTTTTGTAGGGTCTCTGGAGAGAGTTAAATGAGGAAGGGGCATAATGGGATAGACAGAGGAAGCATTGAACTTACTGTGAAAGTGAGGAAACTCTGATTTGTGATAGAGAAAGATGGAGCAGGAGGTAGGAAAGAATGAATCCATCAGCATGCATCCTCCATTAACAGTAATGCAAGCATTCAGGCAACCAAAGGATTGAAGTACAGACTATGAACTCCTATTTTTGCAAGAAAGTATCTCTTTCAGACCTACAAAAGTTTTCAGTAGCTGTATCACTGTAAATTATTGTATCTGTTGATAAATATAGGATTCCCACATCTTCTGGGTAATCAGTGTAGCACATTTAACAAGCATTAAATCTCTGTAGAATCACAGAATCGTTCAGGTTGGAAAAGACTTTTAAGATCATAGAGTCTAACCATTCCCCAGCACTGCAAATTCCTCTGCTAAGCCATATCCCTAAGCACCACATCTACGTGTTTTGTAAATAGCTCCTGGGGTGGTGACTCCACCACTTCCCTGAGCAGCCTGTTCCAGTGCTTGACAACCCTTTCAGTGAAGACATTCTTCCTAATATCCGACCTAAACCTCCCCTGGCTCAACTTGAAGACATTTCCTCACATCCTCTCTCTTGTGACTTGGGAGAAGAGACCAGAACCCACCTCGCTACAACCTCCTTTCAGTTAGTTATAGAGAATGGTATCTCCCCTGAGTCTCCTTTTCTCCAGACTATTTAATACATTTTCCCATCAAAATTACTCATCAGCTTTTAATACATTTAATTGTATTGGGCAAAGCTTAATTTGTCAACTCCTCTTTCCTAACCTAAGAAGATCCAGTGCTTCGTGTGTTCCCTTGGATTTAGACCAGACTTTGATACCCTGGTTTCCTACAGACTATGCATGAACTTGGACTTAATCTCTCTGTACCTCACTGAAAGATAAAGCTGTTGTATTTTAAAGGCATGGTGAAAAGGGAACTAGGTTTAAGAGCATGGGGATCTTGAATGTGATCAAAGCAAGCATTACATAGCTCATGAGAGGCAAGTAAATAGTTGATATAAATTGGATGACTCAGCAACCCAAGTCCAGTCTATGTCCAAGGAATGCACCAGAACCAACAAGAGAAAGAAATCTAGCCTTCTAGTCTGAATAAGAAATATAATTAAACTTACTATTTCAGATAAAAATATAATAATTATAGTAAGACCAATTTTAAATAGCTAATTTTAAAACTATCCTGATTACATATATTTCTACTTGGTTTGCTTACGTTTGAGGTTTGGTTTGGTTTTATTTTGTAAGGCAACAGAATAGATTATATGTCAGTGACCACTGTGCAAAAATGTCAGATCCATGTTTTGTCATCAGAAATGGTTATATAGATTTTATTGAATGTTTCAAGATCAATGTGCTGTATTTGAAAATTAACACTCCTAAAAATTAGCATTCATTATCTAAGTGAAACCAGACAAAAAGCCAGCATCAAAATTAAATATAACTTATTTAATGTCTTTTGAGATAAAATATTAAATATTCATTTGTAATGAACCTACCTTGTATTCTGCAATGAAAGTCATATTGCAACATCGTGATTCATCATCATCTCTCTGAACAAACCATCAGACTGCCTCTTCCCACTGATTAATAATGTAGACCAAACCACCTGGCAAACTTATCCCTGGAGAGAAAACAAAAAGCATACAACAGGAATACTATTTTCATTAGCTTTTCAAATCACTGACATAGCATGAATGTAGGCACTGGAGCTTTTATCTTTTTTTATGACTAAAAAAAAGTCAATTTAACACTGTCCCCAGTTCAGCACAACATTTCATCTCAGTTCCTATTGTTTAAGTCAATTGTTAACCCCCTGGTCAATATAGCATTCAAGTTACCATGCAATTTCAGTACATGCTTTAAATGCTTTGGTTGAACAGAGACATAGCTTTCTAGTACCAACATTTATCAATACTGTGAATTAGTACTATTAATTCAATATTTTAGAGATCAGCAAAACACAAACAGTTATTCATGCCAGTCACTATCTTAGGCATCTAATAAATTCTCATTAAAATATTGGATCATATGAGGTAGCAAAATTACTTTAATGAAAGGCGACTTTTATTTAATGGAAAAAAATTGTGAACGAATAGAAGCAGATGTCATAGAGATAGCATGAAGAAAAAGACAATATCTGAAAAAATAGCTGCTAAATTCTCAAGGCAGGAATCTGAGAAAAATAACACTTCAATCAGAAAAGGCTGTCTTTTTTAATATTCAACAGCAGAATGAGCATTTGGACATTTTTGGGTAGAAATATGTTTTAAGGACATTTCCAGACATGTCTAGATGTACAATTTTGGAGTTGTACAGAGGAGACAGGACATCACAAATGTCAAATATGCCCAATGGAAGCATTTATCTGGAATAGAAAAGACATGGTATTTATTGCTTAACTTAGCCCACCTTCCCCCTACCTACCAGTGCTTGATTTATCTTATAAGTTCTGGTAAGGAACACAGCTTACAATATTAGCCATACCTCCAATAGTTTTGTCTGTGCTCTGGAACTGGCTCAGGGACTACTTTTACTTAAAAGAAAGAGAAAACAGTAAACAGCCATTTACACTAAATCCTGCAATTTTGGACAAGAAATTTTAGGAATTTTCAAAAACGTTTATATATGGCCTGAAATGGCTTTGGAAATTTGAGTCCAAAAGCTGACAATAAACAAAGCTGTTGTTTGCTATCTAGATTCTTGTGCAAACCTTACACTCTATAGTGAGGCTAATTTGGGGGTAAAAGTGCATCTAAGTGGAGAGGGAAATCAGGAGCCAAGGTACACCAACTGGTAACAGGTTCATAACAAATTGGTTATTAACATGTAATTAAGTTCCTCAAGGTACCTGCTTTCAGCTTCTGTCTCATTTTTTTCTGGATATTTCTTTTCTATCGTTCTATCCACAAGCAAGGTACCATTCTCTAAGCATGAGAAACAACGATTTGGCTATTTGTCTTCACCATTTGTGTTCTAGTATATGCCTAAATAATACAAGAGGATGCAACCTATCAAGTAAGAATGAAGCCAATTTTTAGGAAATGATGCCTAAAATAACTGCATCAATAATTTCAATTCTTAATTTGAATTTGAAACTTAATTGTTCAAAGGATGTCTGCACCACAGTGTTAGCACGTGTAGGGTTACCACACAGGCACCGCTTGCACAACCTCTGAGTTGCCATGACTCTGTAGTAGCAAAACCTCTTTTGCCAGCAGTAACCGCTGTCATCTCGTAATGTAAAGGACTGAAAAAGGCTTCAAGGCATAAAATAAATTCTAAATGATGCTGCCTACTTTAATAAGTTATTAAGGGCACAGATATTAACCAGATCCAGCTGTCATGCAACACCAGGATTGAAAAAGCCATGATATGTCTGGATAAGATCTTAAGGAACACAAAGAGAGCTCTAAAGGCTCTGGCAAAGGAAGGAAATCTTAGCTGGCTGTTTAATTCGTGTTAGCTAACCAGATACTACTTCTGCCTCATTTAAAACTACTTTCAGAGGAAGAGCAAAAGACAGCTGAAGTGACGCAGCAGTAACAAACATCAGCTCTCTCCCTGGGAAACGAGATATCGTATTTGTCACAGCTAATCTTATGGAAAGACTGTCAACTAAAACCATATGTTGTCACAGGGTTTCCTCGACAGTCAGGTGAGTAAATAAAATAAACAGGAATTCCTGTCTAGACAACATCTCCTTCTTCATTTTGGCTTATTCTCTCTCCCCTCCCCAAGAAGTCCTCAACACCTGGGCTCCGTGTGGCTGAGCATACGTGCTTCCTTACCTGAAGATTTCTAATCCTGGCTGCATGCTGTGGAGGGAAAAAGGCCTCGAGCACAGCAAGACTGAATTTCACATGAAAAATGTGGGTTAACTGGATCAGGCATGAGTTCTTGAAACTGCGGAACAGAAGGAGACTCCACAAATCTTCCTTTTCTCCCTATTTTATAGAATAGTATAGTGCATCATATAACATATGCTTCTTAAAATGCACCCATAAGAAATCTAATAAAAAATTGGGTTTTCTCCTTTTATAATTACTATATGAGCAACATAGACATAAGTCAATCCAGAATATTTCTGGTGCTTTGTTTCGTCAACAAACCAAAAATACTGTGAGAAACACAAATGTGTAGAAAGAAAGCAATTACAGTACTTACATTATTTGTTTCTGATATGGGTCTTTTAGCAGCATAAAAAGCCCTTCGTCACTGGAGGAAGAGGCTTGTATCCTCAACACAAATAACAATGTTTCTGGCTTTAACTATGTTTTACTGAAGTACTAAATATGCCCTAAAGAATTAAGACTATATATAGATTTATAAACCATAATAATCAGAATTGAGAACCAGGGATTCATGTTCTAGTCTTTGTCCTGCCTGACACACATTTGACTGTTCTCCTTAATAATTTCACTGTGAGTTGTGAACTTCATGAATAATCACATCCCACGTCACCAGAAACCTGACCAACAATCTTCTTCATCACCTCCTGTCTCTGTGAGAGTTTAGGAGCACTCTGGAGCCAGCCTGGAATTAAAGCTAAATCCCTTATTTCCAGCCACAAGAAATCTCAACACTTCACAGCAGAGAAGATCTGGTTTCATGGCACTGGGAAAACCTCGTGTTTGGGGAGCTGTCAAGAAAGGTCTGTTGGGACCCCCCTTCCCACATGGGAGGCACATCAGATGCAGGCTGTGAAAGAGCCAAGCTCCTTTCTACCAGCTGCTGTTATGTGGCTCTGTTCACTGGTACAGATGTTATAGGCAGAACAAGAAATATAAAATATTTTCTTCAAGTTAAGAATTGTGCTTGTTGTTTGGATTGCACTTCCCAAGCATGTTATGACATGGACTCATTCTAAGACAACCATGTAAGCAGTCAGAGCTTTCTCTCTTTCAGGTTACTTGTGTCCAGTCTGAACATTATGAACAAGCAGCAGGAACAACAGAAAAATATTAAGCATTGAAATCCCAAATTTATAACTCACAGATGAAATATGTGATGCTAAGGCATTGAAATCCCCTGAGAACCAGGCTGTAACTGAACCTTAATCAAATCAGTGTAAGCTTCCACTGAAATTGGAGTGTAATCATCGTTCACAGACTTCTTTAGATCACTCAAGTATTTCCAAACTAGATGTCTCAATTTACAGCTGTTTGATAAATATAAGAATTAATAACAGTTCCAGGTGCAAAATGCTAAGGAGCAATTGCTGCCAAAATCACAGCTCTGGTGATGAATCATTGCATTTGGAAGCCACCCATGCTCTCATAGATCTGATATTTGCTGATAGAGCAAGTGACTATCAGTGGCAGTAAGAAATTGCTGTTATAACTCTGAATCATTCTGTGAATGAACTTCCAGTCGAGCTTCTCTTAACAACAGCATCCCCTGGAGATGCTGGGTGTGTTAAAGCAAAACTCAGACTCACTGAGTTTGAGAAGAAGATGGAATCGATGTTGTCCGAAAACTCCAAGCATTGAGTCATATCCTTTTCTTAGTTTTTGCCCCTTTTACCTTGGCTCTGTACAATCACACAATACTCCATTTCTGCAGGACTATATCACATGGGCTTGCCAAAGGAAAGAAAATTCCAAGCTTATGTTTCATAAAGAAAATAAGGTTGCCCTTTTAAACTACAACTAGCAAACTAGCAGTTCCTGCTGCTCCTTCCTCCTTTATGCACTGGGATATTTGGAAGAGATTTCAGTACTTTTTCAAACATTTTAGATACTAACACTTCAAAAAAAAAAAAAAATTATGATGCAGATGACAGAATTACCTTTCAAATAAAAATATTCCAAGGAAAAAGCACCAGTGCCAACATGCTTACCATCACAGGCATCATAGCACCTCAGGATACTCTGGGCAACAGGAATTCATGCTGGAGCAACTGCTCAGTGAGGGGAACAGGGTACAGACCTCGCTGCTCATCAAGAATGCCAGAGTGGAGTGTCTCTGACCTATTCCTTCTGATACACAAGTCTTCTTGAAAGCCCAGGCTGCTTCAGGCAAAAAAATACCAAACAATCCAAACAAAGGACAAATAGGAAAAACCTGCTAAAAATGCACAAGATCCAGCAGTCCCAGGGCAATGGAAAAAAATGCAGCATTAACCAGTGTTACCTCATATTACTAAGAAAATAGTTTCTCTTTGGTTAGCCAAGATGACATTATGATTATAATAATTCTTCTAATGTTTAAAATACCTCACTGTTCTGGAAGGAGGATCCTGAGAAAGAACTTCCTTAATTTGTGAGAGATTGTGTGACTTGGATCCCACAATAGCAGGGAGTCACACTTACAGAGCTGTATTCCTCCAGCATTGTCAAGTCCAGAAGAACAATGATTATTTTGGGATTATTAAAGGTATCTTGCTTTTCGCTCCCTAAAGCAAAGTTTCTTTTGTTTTAGTAAATTAACTAACACCTTAGATAGAATAATAGGGGTCTTTCCCCTCTCTTATTGATTTCTTTGTATGTGTGTGTGTGTGTGTGTGTGTGTGTGTGAATAAAGGGGACATTCAACTCTCATCCCAACACAATCAGGAGTTAAGACTTCTTAGAGGGTCTGAATGAAATGAAAGATGAACAACATGTTTGTTAGATGTAATAATGTATGCCCATATGGAAAAAAAAAAAGCTAAACTGTCCTTTTCTGTGAAAGAAATTGAACAGCTTGCCCAGAAATAGGCAGCTCTTGTTCCCTTTACTGAGGGAAGCAAATGCCGTCCAGATGGAAATTATCAAATGGATCAAACAACTACATTTTATTCACAAATGATCTTTGTTCTACTTATAACTCATTATACTGGAAAACTCTTATGGCCCACGTGCAGTCAAGAGAGTATTACTTATTGCACGCTCATAGGAAATATTCTGCATTCATGGTTTCCCTGAGGAGACATTGATCTTGTCACACAAAAAGAGAGAGAAGAAAAGTGTCCTTCCTAATGGGAACATTCATTTAAGATCTCTGGAAGCTGTTAATTCCCATTAAGCCCAACATGTGACTGAGGGTTACACTGTCCTTGTAGTGCTGCAGTCAACTCTGCAGCCACTTCCTTATACCCAGGGTGATGAAAAGCCTTTTCAACAGTTCTATTGCTTGCCAGGTTTTACAAAGGTGAATGTTACCAAGTCCCAGTGAAACCACCTTGAGGTTCTTCAGCTACATTTATTTAGACTCTCCCCCACGGGTAAATATTTTAATTGGAAAGTTGCATTGAATAAACACAAAATTTAAAAGCACCAAAGAATCCTCACCTTTGACCCTGTATGTTTATATGTGGCATGTATAATCAAACTCTGTTATATATATTCAAAGGCTGAAGAGGAGGGTTTTTTCCTAGTCTTTCCAACTAAAGTGGAAAGTTAATGAAATCTGGACCCCTAAAATTCCTTCTTACAGCTTTGAAAGATCTCCATAAGGTTTCATGTGGCAAAAATCATGTTTGTTTAAGCATTTTCTCCTATAAATTTCTGATTATATATATCACTTATCCTACTGAGTTATATAAGATCTGGCTATATATTTTGTTATAATATGGTTTTCTTTTAATCTGTAAATCTACAGCAGCACAGGTACAGTAATTTATGAGGACATAAAACTGTTAACAGCAGTGACTGAGTGACAGGATTAGATCAAGAACATCTAATCAAACTAGGCCATGTAATACTACCTTTTATTTCTCATTAATCATTGAACATGTGTCATAGGTCTATCAGGTGGGTTTATAACTTAGGAAATAAATTCAGAATTGATTTTTTTAACGCTGTAGTCACTTGAGTTCAGCTGCAGCAACCCAAAAAACACCAAGGATCCCAGGGCTTTATTTTTGGAAGGCAGTGGTGCAGTTCCCAGGGCCTGAAAACTGTGTGACCGATGTTTTATTCTCTTTGAGTGTCAATGGATAGGTGTCAGCTTTGGGATGGCTGGCCATGTAATGACTTCACTGTCAAGGGAAAACACAGTGGGTCCACTAACTGATGAAGCTGTATAAACTGTCTGCCAAGAGACAGAACGGAGGGGAGACCCCTATGCAAAAGACGTCCCAGTGTAAAACACACAAGTGGAAATGCAATTCCTTCCACAGATAATCAAGGAGGAGACCAGCAAGCACATTCAGACATTTTGTACAACACTGTACTTGGCAATTAGTCCCAAAACAATTGTTCTGAAGTTGGAAGGAGCCACCAGTGTTAAGCTTCCAGAGTATCCAGCTGAGATACACAACACAACATATTGCTATGACCTCTGTTCAACAAAGAGCTCAAAACCAGTAATTCACAGCAGGACATATATCATGACATCTCAAATACATCTTACAGACAAGACAACCTCTTCTGAGGAAAAAGCCAGGGTAGGAAACAAAATATGAATGTTTTCACATTCAAAAAGGGTCAGATTTATCCACAACAGAAGTTATTACTCCTAATAATACTGCTAAGGCAATTGTCTTGGTCATATTAAATTTGTCTATAAAAGGTTTAATTCACAATGCACGGCAGTACTGCAGAAGAAATTGTGTTATTTAAAAATAGAAAAATGAGTGTTTATGTTCATGTCAGAGTTTAGATATTTTTCCCCCAAGGACTACCATTAAACTGAGTCTGCTTCTCAGAATGGTTTATTAATCTGAAAGATGTGTCTTGACAATCACATTACTCTCTCCCCAGCATCCAGTTTACCAGTGCAAAAAGCAGTACTTATTCTTAGCAGACACGTCAACTTCTGGAGACTTGCAGGAATTTGAGCTATTCCTTTTAATTTCAGAGCAGCAAAAACTTCTCCATAAAGCTCCCAAGGAAGCATACCAACAAGGGCTTGTTTTAATATCACCTTACTTAGGACACAGAAATTAAGAACATCACAAAAGAGGTCAGATTCCCTCTAAAGGAAACATGTGCTTACATGATTTCCCAGGAGAACAGCAGCGCTGCAGGTACTAATCCACTGAAGCAAAATCTCCACAGCCCAGGCTGAATCCATGTGTTTGAACATACTATAAGTTTTTGCTCTCTCTTCTACATTGTCCTATTTTACTCTATTCAAGGAGAAGCACACATAACTGAACAATTCACACAGAAAAAAACCAGTAAATCTAGCTTATTTTTATGCAAAAGTTCCCAAGTGTTAGCACTAGACCCAGCATATGCTCAATGGCTTGTTTGATGAATATTGTCTCTGATCCTCCGGGGGCTCAGGAGAATTTGTCAGGTCAACAAGGCTTCAGATCTACATACCCATTTAATTTCCTATTTAATATATTCGTAAAATAGTACCTAACATTTGATGCACAACATCTTACAGTGAATCCAGACTTGGTGGTTACAAATTAAGAGAAAACTACATAATTAATCCAAGGTATAAGTACAAAGGAAAAGTCCTCGGGCAGAATGTTTAAAAAAGAGCCAGTACAACACAAAAGAGAGGTTCTCAAGTGTTAATGTTCTTTATATCTTATGAGAAGGCTAGTCTGGAATTCAGAGCAGTAACCTAGGACACAGGAGGAAGATTTCAAGTCTTTTTCCTTCTACGGACCTACTAGATCAGCACAACCAAATCTCATATGACCATAGTTACATTTATTACTAAAGTGCTTTGGTTGAGAAGTGCCTTTCCTTTCTTCTGCAGTGTAGACTTGACATCTGAGGCAGTCCCTCTCCATTCATCTCTATAGTCAGTGAGTTGAAAGGGCACCTCTGAAGTGCAGATCATCTTGCCTATTTTAGACTTACATAATGATGACATGAATCTTGTCCTGTACATCAAGCACTGACTTCTCTTCATGTCTGGCAGGGACCCCAGGAGTCTAACTTAGACTTATACATGTTCCCAGGAAACCCACTTCCTAGAGCATGAGCTAAGCTTAGTTCCTAAACACATGACAACAAACTCCCTGCTTCCAGGCAGACATCTGACAGTGACTGCTGTGAAGGTCTGCAGTGTTGGCTGAGCTGTAGGCACTAAAGAGCTTAATTCTGTAGCCTAGTAAAGATGTCATGTCACCTGAGATGAACCAGGAAATGTTGTGTCCACATGCAAAAGTCAGCGCAAATCCCAGTCTCACAGAGAATTCTGAAGTACCAGAATATGCTGTTCTTGGAAAGATGCAGATCATAGAATCATAGGATAATTAGGGTTGGAAAGGACCTTAAGATCATCTACTTCCAAATCCCCATGTCAGATGGGAGTAAATTAGGGGGTGAGGTAGATTAAGCAATGAAATCTCTGCAGTCATCATAAAAAAATACATGACCAAGACCTCTACCTCGCAGCTCAGACTTGGGAACTGTCCTCCACGAGACCATGCCTTAATTTAGTGTTGAAAATGTTCAGTATGCTCTTAATGAAAGTTCTTTATATGGATCTTAGTTTTTTTACACTTCTTCCCACCAACTATAGCATACAGACAGCATAGAAGGCATGCAGATCATAGAGCAGCCATATAAAGCATATTTGTTATTTGTTTCTGCCCAGTTCATACACATCAGACATGTCTGCTCATTCATAAAACACAGTTTGCAAAAATCCACTGTCCACAGAAGACCGGCAATTAACTGTTCATCCAGAAGCCAATTCATCTTGGTGATCATATCCAGCACAGAAAAGGTGTGTAAATGTGTAAAGGTGTCAAAGATAGGCAAACCTCAGTCCCTCACTATCCCCAGAGCAGCTACATGGTGATGTGCAGTTTCTGCTACAAATCAGCTCCTGTGAGACAAGAAAAGCCTTTTTCCCCCAGGAAAAGCTCCTTTCACAAACAGCCGCAAAATAGTGGTGCCCTCCAGCTAGGCAGCCTCACCCCTGGATTTTAAAGCCAGCTGGAAACAAAGATGTGCCCCCTGAGAGATGGAGTTGCCTGCCCACAGATGGGAAAGCAAAGAGGCAGCACTCAGCAGATGGTGGGGGCAAAGGTGGGCAACAGGAGATGGCCACATCCTCCCTTTCTGGCTGCGGCTTTCACTAAGGGTGAGAAAGAATCGCTTGCAACTTTCAGCCTTGGAGACACATTACGAAAATCAACAATGTGCTGCAGGAGCTTCCCACTTACAGAAAGCTTTGCCAGCCAGCCATATGCTGAGAGGCTACAGCACTTCAATGCTTCTCTCTCTTGTCTTAATACAATTAATACAAGTCCAATGCAAGTAAACTTCAAGGAATCCTTTACTGGATTTCCCCTTTACCCTGCTCCATGCTCTCATACCATGACCAAAAACGCAGAGACCAGGCAGAACCAAAAACATCTTAACTTCTGAGTAACTGCTGATTAAATGTTCCCAGTAACCACCAAGAAAAAGAACTCTCTCTCCATTCTTAGATATTTGACCTTGTTCACTAATGGCTTGACTATAAACTCAGTTTCAGTGTCTGAGAAATCAGGCTTACAGCTGCGCTGGATATCCAGACTGAAACCGAGCTACTGTGGCACCCTGGTGAACCTGACCCATCATCTGTAATAAGATCTTCTAGCTCTTTTGTTGCCTTCTTCTCCTCTCACCCCCTATTCTTTTTAAGAGCTATTTACTTCACAGATCATAACTTTTTCTCTTAAGAACCTCCCACACTACGTTGATCTTTACAAAGGCAGAGAGGTTATCATAGAATACCAGGTTGGAATGGACGTCAAGGATCATCGAGTCCAACCTTTGTAGGTAAGCATGACCTAAATTAAATGTCCCAGCACCCTGTCCAGCTGAATCTTAAAAGTGGAATCCACCACTTCTCTGGAGAGATTATTCCTATGGCTGGTTGTTCTCATTGAAACTAGAAACAATTCTCCTCTAGTGTCCAAACAGAATCTTCCCAGGAATAACTTGTACCCATATCCTTCTTTTCCATGTGACTACCTCTAAAAAGGAATCTCCATGTTCTTTGTAGCCAGCCTTTAAATACTGAAACATTTTTATAAGGTCTCATTTAGCCTTAAGTGCATGAAACATGTTGTATGAAATACAACAGCGGCTACAGTTCGGGAGATCTTTAACATGAGTACAAGTGAGTGCAGCTTCCTTTGTGGCATGACATTTCCCCTAGTGGTGCCTAACTCTTACCCAGTAAAGGTTTAATAGTTTATTGCATATAAAAGCAAGACAAAAATTATACAACTACTCATCTTTCTTTCAATGGCAAAAGAGACAACAGGGAGCTGAACTGCTATAGGGCAAGCATCCCCCATTGGGTTGGTACTGTCATCTGAGCTAGGGCTGACAACGTGGGGCACACAAGTAAGTTTCCCTCTCATGGAAAGATCTGTAGAAAGTCATTTCTCCCTATTATTTTATAGAACCTTTATTTATGCCAAGCCACATGTAATTATTCAAATATATATATATATGCACATAAATATGTTATACATGTTATATGCAAATAAACTCTGTATTCTATGGTCCATCACTATCGTGACTGACAGGATCAAAGACATAGACTGGGAAAAGGCAACATTCCCAGCTAAATGTAATAGGCCAAGGTTTCTGAAATATTCCATTTTCTGCTCTAGCCCTTCCTGTTCTCTCTATTTGCGAGAAAAAAGTACTGCAAGAAGTACTGCAAGAAAGATTCTTCCTGAATTCTACCTGAAAGCCTTCTGACCTGCTGGGAATAGTTACACTAACAGATGTGGGAGTTTCTTGGTTTAATCAGACTTTAAGAGAAAGGTCTACATTGTGGAAATCTTTCATACATTATCTGGCTTTAATTAGGAGCTCTAATATCCTCAGCTTAAGGGCTAAATTAAAAAGCTGTTACTAAGAAGATATTTTTACAAATCAGAATTGCAACTCCAAAAATGCAAACAGGAATTACTAAGGACTACAGAAAATTTAATGATAGGAAACTTGGTTTTGTTCTGACTCATACAAATATCAGTCCTGAGAATGGAAATGAGTTACCATGGGTTGAGCATCAGATCTGATCCCCAAATCTCCTTTGCATGTAAAAGCTTTTCGTAGCACAGGATGTCCAATAGATGGGAAATGGCAGGCTTCCAGAGCAAATCCTCTGCATTTTCTACAGATGTCTAATCTCCAGAAGAAACGGGAGTGGACATTGACATCATTTACTTTAAAGACACTGAGGTTTTGATTGTCAGATTCCAGTTCCTCCCCCAAGCTACTTTAGATTGCACTTATAGCCTCAAGTACACCATGAGTTTCCTTTTTAAATTTATCTTTCACAAGATAGATAGTGCTTTAAAAAGCAGTATGCACCTTTCAGGTTACTACTTCCACATATCTCATTTACATGGTATACCTAAGAAACAATTCTGTTAAAAGTGCAGAGAAAAAAGGCAGCTTCCCTGTTAAAATGAGATATTTTTGCTTTGGTACTAGGGAGTTCAAGTGTTGAAAAAAAGAACTGGGTAGATATTGCCTAAATATGTTAATAAACACTCATTTGATGTGAACTATTGGTCCTAGCCAATATTTTTCTGTGCTGTTTCAAACAAGTTCTTTGTAAGTGAAAAGGTCTGAATGGGAAGCAGGCACTGTGAGCATCTGTCAGCAGGAAGCACACCATCATCCAGCTTCCTTCCATTCAAGTACAGATAGTGCCATTTGACTCAGGTGGGTGCATGGATGACAAACAGTAGATCACAGGTGATTCAACACCAACCAACTGTTCAGATGTGTTCTGTAAGCACATTGCTACTGATCACCCTCAATTTCAAAATCCCCCAAATCATTACAGAACAAGGGGCAATATTAATTATTCTGTATGAGTGAGTGACTCAGCAAGCTCAGACTCCCAAAGGACCTCAGTTGGCAGGACACCAATATATGAACCATCTGGCCTGCCACTGTACATCTCAGAGCTGGTTTCTGTAAATGACCATATTTAAAGAACTTGAAGGACCCTGTTTGATGATGCAGTGCATCATATAACCTTTTTGTACATCAATTAGCACATAATTATTTGACATAATCTATCACTTTTCATTTGCCTGTTCAGTAGTGGAAATAAATGGAGCAAGACAGAGGTTTGAAAAAGATGACCCATTCCAAATGGATTTCTGTTAATCTATTAGCATTTCTCCACTTTAGTGTCTAAAACCTCACAATTTTCCTTAGGAGAAATGAAAAGGAGCTGAAGCATCTGGCCAAATAACTGTGGTATCTGCACATATTTAAATGATGTTTTGTAGTAGTAAGAATGAATGTCTAAAACATCAAAACCACAAGGGGCTACAGGGTTTTAACTGAAATTGTGACTTCTGAAGCAAAATTACAAAGTGCCAGCACATCCATTTGCTTGAGGAATTAATTGCTTGAGTCCATTTTGCATTACAGTGCTTCAGTGCAGGTAATATGTCTCTGAGTGTTTGTTCCCCCTATCTACACCTGTGTGTATCTGCAGCCCTTGTTCAGGAAATTGTTAATTCCAGCATGAGGAAGAATGGGGCCAAATAACCTAATTAGCTTAAAATGAAGCCTGATAGTTTAAAGCAAACCACACTTGTCTTTCTTTGATAGAAAGGGAATGCACCAAAAAGGCTTAATTTCATGGTAAGTTACTATGGTCCCAATCACAAAGGAGATAGCTGCACTAGGATAACAAAGACTTATTACCTTATTATGGCAGGATATTATTATTAGTAGCCTCACTATTAGCACACTTCATGCATTATGATCTAACCTAAAGCCTTAACTACCAGGCTCTGTATCCTACTGTCATCAAGATAAAGCTCAAAAAACATTCTCACAAGTACTAATTCTTAAAGCATCATTTTATCAACTTGAAGTTTTACCATGTTAAATATTTGCAAGTGATTTTGCACATCAAAATATCTTATGATTTGAGAATGCAGCTGATGGCTGTGTATCAAATATATCTGTCTTCAGAAGTGCTGGCCATGTATTAGGAAGAAGAGAAAGACACATGAAAACAGAAGCCCAGATTTTGGAACCTCACTGGAGTCTCCTCTGCTTAGAGAGTACTCCAAAACATCACTTCCAGGGGCTATTTCCCTTGGCATCTGGTGTGTATTTTCTAAACATATGTTGGATGAAGACCAATTCAGTTACTGCTGTAAGCAATTGCCCTGCCACCTTACTGAGCAAATTAGTTTCCTGCAATAAAGTGTGTGTGCATTAATATTTCTTCAAAACCAGTAATTTTGCTTCTAGCTTCCAAAAAGCAACATCAAAGTAGTAACATACTGTGAACCAACCAGAGTAATCAATGGAGGCAGAGGAAAAGCATAGGAACAGCACCACATATTATTGTGTGATAAAATGTCCTTTTCTAATAAAAGTGATTAAACATAAAGATGGCTATGAGATGTGAATAATGAATGTTTTGCAAAAATATCAACTCTGGTGAGATCCCAATATAAATCAGTGTTTTGGGGAATTTACAGCAATGCTGAGTTAAACTTCCCAGAGTTAACCAGCGTTAGTGCACACATGCACCTGCAAAGACACACAGACACACTCTTCCCTCATCCCTCCCATAACATGGATCTATCAAAGGTTCATGCATCCCAGATCACAGCTATTTCTAAGCCAGAATATGAGGAAGCAGTGTTACATCTGTGCTAGTGCAGGTGGCCTGGCACTGCATCCGCTTCTTCCTATTATAGGTGTAAGGGTTTGGCAGCCAAGGGTGCCGTCTGATTCAACTCAGATGTTATTGTACTCATGATGCCCAAGTACCACTTAAAGAAAGTGGCCAAGAGCATGCCCAGTAAACCTAATCAAGTTAGACTGCAGTCTGTTACTTAAGATGCTATTTTACAACCTACAGGAACACACTGAGTATCCTGCTGTAGGTCAGTAGGACCACTTTATTGATTAAAAAAAAAAATAAAAGAAAGAATAATAAAAAGTATATATCCCAGGACAATAAATAAATAACTGCAAAACTACCCCCCAGTTTCAATAAAATAGCTTCCTAGGAAGTCCGTGCCACCACATTCCCTTGAGTTCCAAAGAAATACAAAAGGCAGATTCTTTCAGAACTTGCCACCGCACACTGAAGAAATGAGTTATACATAAAAGTGATTTAATGGGTTGTTTTACAGTCTCAGTTGAAAAAAAGAGCATATCTTCAACATGTGGTAAAAAGAAAACGGGAATGCAGCCCAGCTACTGAACAATTCATAGGTTTCAGTGACCTCAAATGTTCTAAAAAATTTCGATTATAAAAAGTATTATAACTTTTTCATATCAGTTTTCAGTCACCTCAAACTAGTTGCTGGGCCATGTTAACTAGTAAAATATCTTCGTTTTTTAAAAATCATTAATACATTTGTAGCAATGGGAAAATCACATTGCTAAGATGTTTTACCTTGCTTTATTTCTGCAGGTTGTATTCCTTCCCATACAGTTGATTGCTCCCCACAGGATTTCGACCTTTATTACTTGCTGACAATGCGTCTGACAAACAGCTTTTTGCTGTGGTAGCTGAGGTTAAGCCGCCTGTTTTTTCTCTAGAGGGCCATGCCTTATTCATAATGGCATTTTTCTGTTTCATTCCCTGGGGAATAGCACCTGCATGTTGATTTCCTATTTGACCGCAAAATACATCATCACATTTCAACAACTGATCCGTCCCCTTCATGGCCCAAAAAGCACTATGCTGTGCATCCTTCATCCTTGACAGCAGAGGGGTTTCCTTGTGGATCATAGGCAGGTTGCAGTCAGCCTTCAGATATGAATTGGAGGAGACAACTGAAGGTATCTAAGGAGTGAAGAAGAGAACAACCTCAAACATCCCAGTGTGTTTCTTTATGTTACATGGGAACAGGCCAATCTCTTCATTGTGGCTGATTTCAGCTGTAGCTTCCTGTATAATGGTACAGTAGACTTGGGTCATCCTCTTGTTGGGATTTAATTAAAGCCCATGTGATGTCTATAAAAAAGTAATTCCTGAGTCTACAAAGACCAGGTCAATTAAAAAGCTACCTACATTTTGCTGTCCATAATAATTTTCTTGTATGAAAATATTTCCATTGATCTTACGTATATGCGACAGTGATAAAGAAAATTACCAGGAAGCTGGATTTGAACTGTCACATATCTCCCCTAGACTAAATAACATGTTATCAGAATTCTGAGTTACCTCTACATTCTATGCTATATTACTTGAATGAAAGGAGATTTCAGTACCTTCCATGATTTTTTCAACCATTAATGCCAAAAGCACTAACTATGTTTTTACTTGTTTTATTACATTTATTTTAATCCAAGATTGTAAAGGAACGTTCACTAGAGCAGTATTTGTAACTACTCTAGCTGACTGGCTCCGGTAATTGCATACTTGAATTTCGTTTCCATACAATTATGGAGAGGTTATGTTATCTCAGAGAGGGTGAAATCTCCTGTGCGTTTAGTTTAGCAGCAGACTGTCACAAATGCAATTGCAATTGATCAGCTCTGCTCTTAACAGGATTCCTGCAGTTAATGGAAATTACTATAAAGAGCTTCAGGGCATAGGAATAATTGGATCACTAAAAGAAAAAAAAAAAAAACAGAGGAAAAAGAAAAGGTAGGACAAGATCAACATTATATCCAACAGTTTTCAAAGATAGTCTTACCAGAAAGTACACCTTGATGAAAGGAAAACCTTTTAATTATTTTTACAAGCCCCAAGCCATTCCTAAACAATGGGAAAGAAAATGAATTATGAATGCATCTGGAAATTAAAAGCATGAAGCTTTTACTATCATCAGCTTGTTTAAACTAACAATCAACTGTGCATCTCTGAAAGTAATCACTGCAATATACACATGATCTATAAAATGACTGCCAAGAATAATAGATTTCACTAAACTAAAAACAATTCCTACTGACCTGGCAGGTTTTGTGATTGTTTTGTGTTAACTCTCGATGCAAGGCTATGATTCTCTCCGGGCTTGTTAACTTTACAGAACCAGCATACATATCTGGAGTGAAATGAGAACTGTGGATGATATCCACCTCTTGTTGAGAGTTTGCAGGTATTGACCTTGTCATCCCCTTCGCTTTGATATATGTCTCATGATCCTCGGGTTGTCCATGGGCCTGTGACTTATCTGTGGAAGAAGGCAGCATCTGCAAGTGGAAATAGCATTTTAAGAAATTCAAGTTAAATGAAGTTCTCCAATGCTGTTTATTTTTGATTAGTAGAAGCCACTTGAATAAATTCATGGCAATAAGTGTTCATAGAGACTAAATATAAATAAACTACCAAAATAAGAAAAAAAAGATATCAATTATTTTAAATGTGAAGCATTCCTGCATCTGTCTAAAAAGGAATGCTGTATTCATCAACTCTTCTCCCACCAAAAAAAGAAATCTTTAAGCCTTAACTACAGCTAAACTTTGCATCTGGATATTAAGAAAACTTAGAGAAAAATATAGAAAAAATTACTAATTTTAAAAATTGCCAAATGTCAGGTCTCCTCCTGAAGAATCTCAAAATTTCTAACATGATTTGATCACACATATATTCTCGCATTCCACACTAAACAACAAATTTATGATTGCTTAAGAAAGTGAAGCTGAATAGTCTTCAAAAGTGTATTAATTCAACTGCATGAACTCTCATACAGACCGTTCTATTCTGAATCAACATAATATTAATTCAGTTGATCTTATTTCACTTCCAAAACAACTGTAGCACCGCAACAAACATTATCCTTGAATATCTTCATTGAATTCAAGCCAAATTTAGAGAGAAATGGCAGCTATTTAATTATGCAGCTTTTTATAACAATTGAAAGCAGGAAAAGAAGATCTATGTCAATGTAAATGACTATCACAGGACAGTAGCATTTTATCATCCTGATACAAATTTATTAAAGGCACAGGATCAGTGTTACATTATTTTGCATATAGGACTGCATAATTGCACAGAAAAACAAATTTAAGATTGTTAATGATAGTTTCAGCCTTTGAGGTTTTAAAAATAGTTATTTCTTTTCCAAATTAATACATCTCATTAGAGTCATCACCTCATTGCCATTAGTCTTCTTGCAAAAGCTCCAAAAATGCAAATTCTATAAATATGCCAGGTCAGGAATGGTTACTTAATATAAAACAGATTTTACTTGAAATAATATGTTTGGATTGCTCTGTACTTCTTTAATGAGCATTAGCTACATCACTTGTGTCCTTTAAAAAGAAATAGAGAATTCTGAAATGCAATAGTTCTGTGAGAATGCTCCGAAATGTTGTTTGGGGGGGGGGGGGGGGGGGGGGGGGGGGGGGGGGGGGGGGGGGGGGGGGGGGGGGGGGGGGGGGGGGG
>JBCJKH010019735.1:0-49364 GCA_039877255.1 Loriculus beryllinus
TACAAAAGAACCATGAGAAGAAATTTCTGTAGTGTAATTGGGGCAAAAAAGAAGAAAAACTTATTTTTTCTGAAGTTATGTAGCTCTTCGTTCTGTGGAACTGTGCTGGCACTACTTCTATTAAAATTTTCCTAAGGCAGGTTCCCCAGCTATAACAGATCAGTAGCAATCTGTGGCAGTTGAGAAAATCATTTTCCTGAAGAGGCATACACATGTAATGTAACACTGTGAGATTTGGAATGGGTGAAGGTAAAGTCCCCTATGTAGATGGTGGCTCATGTCCTAGCAGCAGATATTGGAAAGCTGTTCTCATGTCTTTCAGAAAATACAAGTTGCTGGAAAGCAAAACTGAATCAGCACTAAAAATGACACTAGCTGTGAAAGAGGAAAAGATTGCAATGCTGGAAGCTCAAGTGAAAGACTCTCTGAACTTGAACCAGCAGTTACAGAATGATCTAAATATGGTAAGAGGTTAACTGAATTTTAATTGCTCACTATGTGATTAGGGACATTCACATGCATTTTGTTCTTTTTCACTCAGCAGAACAAGTTATCTCTAGTTCTTCACCCTTACACATGCACTTCCCAAAAGCCTTTTTTTGACTGGATTACTTTCTCTTGTCCATTTCTGTATAATGGCACCAATTTCAGGAAAGCTATTGAGCTGGGGCACAGCAAAAGGGTGTTAGTGGTTTTTTTGTTTGGTTTTTTTTTTTTTTTGCTTGACCACTATTTGCAGATCTCTCCCTATGGCTTTTTCATTACTATTGTCTTTGTTTTGTGCCTTGTTTAATGAAAGGCTGAAGAAGACTGCAGTTGAATGATTTCCCCTAAGAACAGCTCGCTTGTTAGGTGACAGTGAGTCAAAGGGCACCTTATTGGATGCCAAGAGACATGGATTCCTCCACCTGTCTGTGTCTCAGTTCCCCCATCTGTGAAGTGAGGGTAACGATTGTTAAGTTTGTTAAAGTTCCTGCAGTGAAAGAGAGGGACTGCATATCCCATCATTATTAATATTAAATCCTACTTAAATCAGTGTTGAAGGTTGTTGCTTGCTGGCTTTCCAGGTAAAGAAGGACTTTGATGCACTTAAGCAGACTAAACAGGATGGGCAGTATGCTCAGAAGTCACTGAGGTATTCTGCAGAGAAACTCATTCCCAACCACCAAATGACTGAGAAGTTGGAAATGGGGCACCAGGAAGCTACCATGGAGCTGCTGAAACTGAAGGATAGGGCAATTGAACTGGAAAGGAATGTAAGCCTTCTCCTGTTTCCTGTTATCTCTCAGACTTCCCTTGCAATCATGAGTGGGTTGCTAGGAACTGGATTTTGAGCTCATACAAGTCTTGTGGTTTTCTGGAGCACATTAAGTCTACCAAATTCTTCGGGTGTCTTAGGAGCACATAGGACTTTTTTATTATATATGTCATGTACGTCATCACTGCCAGGATTAATTCTTTGTATAACATCTGTCCTCCCTTTATTTAATGCTGGGAAGAGTTTGCTCTTGCACATTTGTTGCAGAATGATCCTCACTAATTGGTTTTCACCTTTGATAGGGCTCCAAATGATCAAGACAGCTGTTTCCTTTCTTCCTGTCCCTCCTTCAATGCCTTCTCTCTTTCAGAATGCAGCTCTACATACTGAGAAGCAGTTGCTTAAAGAACAGCTGAAGCATTTGGAATCACAGAATGTGTCCTTCAACAGTCAGATCCTGACGCTGCAGAAGCAAAATGTATTCCTTCAGGAGCACAACACTGCCCTACAGACACAGACAGCTAAACTCCAGGTCAGGATAACCTTGCAGCTCTCTGCCAGGAGACTCGATTTGATTACAGTAGTGTGGAGAAGATGACAGCTAATAAGAAAACATCTGTATTGGTAGGCTGGATGTAGTGATGTAACAACAAGGTCCATAAGGTGGCGCTTAGTTTGAGGTCTGAATTTCTCTAAGCTAGAAGGGAAATCAGCTCTGTAGCTAATGTTTGCTAGCTGTTTTAATTAAGAAGGTAGTTACTTAGAGGGAAGCTGTTAAAATCAATACAGCAGACTCCAGATGTGTTGTTCCAAAAGCTGCACTTCTGGAAGAAAAGATCATTCTTTCTGTTAACGTTATGCCTGTGAAAGAGCTTGGAAGAGATGAGAAGAGGACACAAGTTAGCTCCTAAGAGGCATCATATCAATAATTTCCAATCACAATTTTTGTAGAAAATGTCAAAGTTGCTGGAGGAAAACAAACACTCTTAAAAATTAATTTTGTAAGAATAGCTTGAGAGAGAGAAGAGTCTTAAAGGACAATATTGGATTAGCTCTGATTTTATTTTTTTTTTTACTGTGACTTTCTCTTACAAGTTTTGCTTCTTGAGTCTTCACAGATATTTTTCGTTTGTTCTCTTTGTTCCTCACATGTAATTGAAGTATATAAGCAACATGAGAAATCAATGCACTACCTGTGTACTGAAATCAGGCTTCTATGTCCCCGTACAAAGTGGTGCAGATAATTTTGTTGATTTTGCATGAATGTAAGTTTTCATTACAAAACATAAGTTTTTCATTACACAAGCATCAGGTAACTTAGCTTTGTACATGATTCAGAGATGCAGTTCAGTTGCAAGTATTCCAGTTTATCTTGGTCTGCCAGGCTCAAGAATTTCTACGGTTAAAACAGCAGTTTTTCAGTTTAGAGGTTATCCTGTTATTTTCTGACTGCTAATAGCATGGCTTTATGTGGTGCACACTACCAGCAATAATACCAAAACAATGACTAATTGTCCATAACTGTCTTAAGTCTACAAAGCAATGGATGCATTCTTGAATAGCTCTATACAGATACAAGCTGCCACTGCATGTTTGTTGTATGTACCGGTAGGTGTAACTAAGTAATACCTGCTTTTTATTTGAGAAACTTTAGGTGGAAAATTCAACTCTCAGCTCCCAGAGTTCTTCACTGATGGCCCAGAATACTTTACTCCAAAATCAGCAGACAGCCAAGGAGAATGAGAATGAAAATCTACTGAAACAGAAGGAGCAGCTGAAAGCCGAGTATGAGTCATTGCTTCAGGATCATGAGCACCTTGCTTCACTACATGAACGGCAGTCTGCAGAATATGAAGTCCTAATTAACCAGCACAGCTGCTTGAAAACATTACACAAAAACTTGGACCTGGAGCACAAAGGTCTTGCTGAGAGGTATGATCACTGCCCAGGAGCACAGAATAGCCAGAATGTGCCCATGTTACAATTTTAGCCTTAAATGCGTGTCTCCAATTACAAATGGAAGCTACTAAATTGTTCCCCTGAAAAAATGTCATCTCATTCTTGTTGTCATAAGACGATTAAATGAAAACACTCGCAAAGCTGTAAATTCTAGACCTCTAAAGGTGGTACACCTTTAATGACTGGTGAAATTTAGCAAATGTGAACTTAGGCGTTGGGGATGCTTTATCAGAGATAACTTGAATGCCTTTCCCATGTTTAAGGATCTGTGCTAGGAGCCTTAGTAGTGCACCTTTATGATGCATGCAGCCTTAAAAAAGTTCTCCCAGATCTACTGTACGGGATATCTTTTCTAGTCATACACTACGGCCTGCAAGTCACCTAGATGTGAGTAGTACATATTTTGTGAAGTTTAAGTCGTTGAAGGTTGTGTGTGGCATCAGCTTCATGACAAAGGAGACTCTCTGAAGGAAGCCATACTGAGCAGCTAAGACGGAGTGATGAGTTATTTCTTCTAGTTCTCACAATCTAAGGCTTTTGCTTCAGGCACTTCAACTGGATTGTGAAATCAGAGTAATCTGTTTATTGCTTACTCTCTAGTCACTGTAATTTTCTGACAGTTATGCATGGATCAAACCATGTATATGATTTACTGCTACATAAATGCTGCTTCACCTACCCCCGCAAGACTTTTCTTATGCAACTTAGTGATTTTCCTCAAAATACTTGTATTTAGGTTTAGTTTCTGTGCAAAACTATGATCTGGATTCAGAGCAACTCAGTGGTAATCTTTGAGGGTGGAGTGATACCTGGTGCTAAAATTTTCTTTCCCAGACACTAAGGAGCTGGCAATACAACGTGCAGCGGGTTTTGATAAAGTATAGAAATAAGCCTATTGTGATTAAAATATCCACCAGGCTGTGTGATGGGACAGCTGCTTGGCTGTCAACTAAATGAGCTGTAAGTGATTACACAGATGCTGTTCCTCCTTACCAAGTCTCTCTCAGACTGATTAATGGTTCTCATTGATTGAGGCTTTGCCTGAGATTATCACACTGCGGTGTGTTGAGGCGGTCTACTGGATTCTTTCTTTTCTTGGTGAGTAGCAATTACTAAATAGTTCTAGCTTGAGGGAATAACCTCAAAACCTGTTTTCTAAAAGCAGGTTATCTCTAGTGAACGTGTTCAGTAATCATTAACAATTTGGACTGTCTGTTACTGAGGTGTGACTGCTAGTGAGAGATGTTGCAGAGGAGCAGATGGTGACCTTTTGTATACTCAAAGCAGGTTGATTTTGGCAGTTCTAAGAGCACAGTGTCCTCCTTAGCAGATCTGTCTCAAAAGATACTTACCAAGGTGATTTGTCCAAGGACAGCCTGTGTCTCCATTTGGATGACAGAAAAAAGAGACCAGCTTAATTTTTGTCTGTGTGTTCCATTTTGCCTCCATCATGTGCTGTGTGCAGTTCAGCTGGCTGAGGGAGCTGAGGGGAGAAAGTTCGAAAAACAGCTGTAAGAAAATGTTTTCTTCTGCTACTCTGAGGTATTTAACTAAGATGAAATATCTCACTTTCAACTTCAGATAGAATGCTCTACCTGTTAAATTTTTCCAGAGCAGCTTAGTGCAGCCAAGAAGTTTGTGCTGTATCTAAGAGACGAGTTTTCTTTGTTGCAGCTCCAAGGTAATTGTTTTATTTCAGTTGGTGACAGCAGTGTAATAATGGCAGGATGGTACTCCTGCACAAACCTGTGACTGCAGCTTGTCTAGAAAAACTCACAGCAACTTTAGTTAGCATGTGGACTTCTAACACTGTGTACAGCCAAGCTCCCCAAGGTTTGTGTAGTTCACTCTGATGCATTCTAACCACAGAGTATTTCTTGCACCTGAGCAAACTTCATTAAACCTCCTGTGGCTCTCTATGCACAGTATTAGCACTGCAGTGGGGATTCAATAATGGGTCGGGTGTAACTGCAGTGAAATGGCCTGTCATAGCCCAGCAAACCACAGACATGTGGGTTTGACGTAGCAAGAAAAGGAGAGTTAGTGTGTTAGGGTCATTTTCCAGTAATAGTTGTTTCTTGACTTCGTGGCGTTTGGCTGACTGTCTCAGCAAATACAGAAAGGCTGGACTCTTTTGCTGCATTTTTTAAATTGCTTTACATGTTACACATTATAAAGGGGAGGTAATAACTTACTAAATACATTTCATTAGCAGATCCTTGAGCATTTTCTTTGTGGCTTACTGTAAAGAAGTCTAATCCTGCAGAGACACTGGAAAAATTCTTTTCAATGGAAAAAAAAAAAGCCCAAAATGACTCTCTGCTGTGAGGGTTACACGTTGCAGGGACTTGTATTAATTATTATGTTACCACTGCTGGCTGATAATTTTCTTCTGGATTCTCTTTGCCACATGATTTTTATCATAGCTGAGTATTTTTGAAGTTTTCTTAGTCACAAATGCCTACCCACAGTAATTCTGCTAACAAAGCAGCAGAAAGAGTGAAAACCAAAAGGAGTAAAGAGGAATATGATTGTTTAGCCCCAGGAATGGATTGCACCAAAGCCAAATGGATTTTATTTGCTTGCATAAGAATCTTTTAAAAACCCCTCTGTCCAAGTACCTGATGCCTAAAGTGGTGTGAGCACGAGTGTTGAATAGCCTACAGGACAGGTAACCTTGACTCCAGTGGTGTAGAGCTTGTCAGGTTGCACAAATCTTGCTCAAATAGCAGGCACTATGCTGAATCTGGACTACAAGAAAATTTTGCCTCGAGATTTCATTAGGGCTTCAGAGATGCAGAATCACTTGCATTTTTGCAGTCTCTTCTTTTTTACCTTTCACTGAATATCTGTGGGAGCAGCTGTGGTCTACCTCAGGAGTGGGTTCTCATGCTTGAAGACAACATGTGGATCTGGGCCAAGCTGGTATAACTGGACCAGTATACTGCTCCCCTCCAAGCAGCCCTCTTTAAAAAATAGAGGGCTTGATTAAAAATGAACAGAATAGCCCTATCATACAGAAATGGCAAAAGAATTCACAACACAGTTTCTGCAGAGGCAGCCATGGTTATCTCTGCCAAATGACTGACTGTGGAGTTTGTCTTCTTAGACTCTGGATTGGCAAGCTGTCTATCTTAAATATTTCTTGGAGCTGGATGTGAAACCTTCCTCTGCTTTCAGGTTCTTCTATTTGTTGTTCAGATACTGAATTTGAAATGTCCTGGAGCTGAATGGAGGAAGAAAACAAATAGAAAAGGTTAATTAAACTTCACTGCTGTTACTGGGAATGAATAGCAAAAAGCAGCTTTTGTCTGGGAGGCAGGTACTTTTCTGTGTGGCCCTTCAATGGAGTGGAATTTGGGACAGGCTGTAATTTGACCCCGGGATGAAGAGAATGGTAGCCTGAAAGGAGAACAAGTTGGCAGGAGTCAATGTATTTGGTGCTGTCTGCTGGTTTTGTTTTTGTTTTGAAGTTTTCATGGCTGCAGAGTAGCTTTGCTCTGCATTCATCCGTTTTGGGATGAGAGTCATGGATAGAGAATGCTTGTTCTCTAGCTTTTCCAAGCAATGCTGCATCTTCCATTTAATTGCTCTTTTAAAATTGCTTAGAAAGATGTTTCTCCATGACTGGCACAGGTGTGTCTGCCCAAGGATATTTTGGGCAGTATTCTTTATTCTTTTATCACAGTCACAAAAAAATGTGCTGATAACTTTTGATGTTCACTGCACCCGTGTCCCCAGTTGCTTTTGCTGGTGTGAATGTATGGGCACAGACCCTGAAGGAGGCCACCAGAGGGGAAAAAAAACCCTTTTGAGAACAGCTTGCTGTTTCGCAATGCAGTCTTAAGCCACCTTATTCTTTGCAGTGTTTTCCAAATGCAGGCAGTTTAGCAGCTCAGGGAGGCAAGGCCTGCTTAATCAATGCTTGGTGTCAAGTATCAGGGGAGTTGTTACATACCTCTTATTGTAGCATTCCAGAGATCTACATTAAAGACATAGTTGGTGGCATCTGCGGGTCTCCCCACCCTGAATGAATTAGGCACAAGTTGTATAAACCAAGAGTGGAAGCCTGGGCGTGAACACCGGTGTTGCTCTTGAGTTTCTCACTAGTGAACAAGTAGAGCCACTCAAGCAGGTGGGTCAGCTCCTGCTTGAAGGTGTTTTGCTGTCAGCTCACCGATACTAGCCTCATCATCTGCCAGGAATATGCAGGGATTATTACCTATCCAGGATGCTATTAGCTATGCATATAACCTAATATGCATTAGTTTGTTACCTAATAAGCTGTTGTTCGTTCTACCACATTTGTGTTGATTTATGACTGCTATTTTCTGCTTTTTAGACAGGTTTTTGACACCTGCTTCTGATAATTCTTTGTGAATTGATTCCAGTTTAACAGTGCAGTTAGCACTCACCCTGGAGACTTGTGTGCTTTTTTACCAAATTATCCGAATCTTGAAGTAAGGTAGATGTTTAACCACGCAAATGTGTATGAAGCCAAGTAGACAAGAAAAAAAAAATCTTTTCTGGTTGTTGTGATGCTACCTATTAAAAATCTTTAACTAGAGAAAGAAAACTATTTAAAACAAAGCTATTTAAATGCTGCTACTCTTTTTGCAGGTACAACAGTTTAATGAAACACAAGGCAGAATTGGAAGAGTTGGAAGTAGTTTTAAAAACTGAGAGAGAGGTTCTTCAACAAGAGAGGAGATCAAATGCAATAACTGCTGGGGAAAATCAGAAGTTGAGAGAAGAGCTGGACAGGTAGGGTTCTCTTGCTGAATTCTTGTATGCTGATTGCAGTACTGGCAGACAGCAAGGCTTAGCTGATCTGTCAGCAGATACAGAACTTAATCTTCAAATTTTATGCCCTCATGATTTGTAGACATTTTTAGATTTACCAAACACTATAAAAGAATGCCACAGTATCATCTTACAATATTACAGTGTTTCACAGTTCAGGACACATTAATGCTTATATCATGCATCAAGGAAAAAGTTCTGTGAATTGTCTTTATTTGTGCCAAATAGAACTACATTTATATCCAAATGCTCTTAAATATATTGTGCCTCAGATATCTGTGGTTTGTTTCTTACATACTGAGGAAAGATCAGTTTCATGTTTTATCTACTTTCCTTTCAATTCTTTGGTAGATTTGAAATATTTTATATTACTAATGCTACTTTCTTAATTTAATTTTATTATATGCTTAGAATAAAAATGCCTTTAGGAGTTAGTCTTTGGGACTGAATGTTTGATGTAGTGACAGCAGCACACTGGTGGTATGGTCTTTGGATGTGTGGTACTTTCTGTGAAGTGTCCTTCATAAGCCTGTTGATGTCTTTGTGTTTAGGGTGAATTTCTTTCACAGCCAACTAAAGGCAGAATATGAAGGGCTACATGCACACACTAAAGAGCTGAAAACTTCCTTGAACAACTCTCAGTTGGAGCTGAATCGTTGGCAGGCTCGCTATGATGAGCTGAAAGAACAGCACCAGTCCATGGATATCTCTCTGACCAAGCTGGATAACCACTGTGAGGTGAGTAGCTGTAGGTAGGTATACTGCCGGGTCCCTGTTAGAGACCATTGTGTGAAGTTTCTGGCACATGGTAGGCAATCAAGTTATGGGGTCATAATAAGACCCTCATATTCTTTGAAGTTTGTAATTGTATCATATGTTGCTCTGCTGTTCTGTTTGCTTGATTATGGTGCACTTCCAGGGAATCCAGATGCAAAAGAGAAATTAATCTATCTTGTTTAATAGCTGCTGTCCCGTCTAAAAGGAAATCTGGAAGAAGAAAACCATCATCTCCTGAGTCAGATTCAGATGCTGAGCCAGCAGAATCAGATGTTACTAGAGCAAAACATGGAGAACAAGGAGCAGTATCACGAAGAACAGAAACAGTACATGTAAGAAACTAGAGATTTGATTTGTGAAACCTGAAAAAGTCATCTAGACAAACATGGAATAAAAATAATTATCAGAAGTAGGACAAGCAGGGGAATGATAGGTCTGCTTGATACTATGGAGATGCTATGTAGTGGGGAGAAGCGATAAAATGTCTTCACATTGCCTTACCAAAGAGAGGTGTTCAAGAGGTCTGTGGACAAGCTCAGCTCTATTCAAATAATATAGACAAACTCATATTGAAATCTGAGTTATGAAAGATGGAACTTCTCAAAGGTTTTTGAAGGGCTTGTGTCATGGTTTAAGCCCAGCTGGTAATTCAGTACCACGTAGCCGTTCGGTCACTCCCCCTGCCTTCTTTCTCCTGCTCCCGAAGGGATGCGGAGGAGAATCATGGAATAGTTAGGGTTGGAAAGGACCTTAAGATTATCTGGTTCCAACCCCCCTTGCCATAGGCAGGGACACCTCACAATTGAAAGAATGTAACTCCCATGGGTTGAGATTAGAACAGCCCAGTAACTAAGGTATAACACAAATCAGTACTGCTATCACCAATAATAATAATGATAAGGGGAATAACGAGGGAAGAGAATACAATCGCTCACAACCCGTTGACCAGTACCCAGCCCACCTGAGCAGTGATTTAGCCCTTCCAGGTAACTGCCCCCAGCTTATACAGTGGGTATGACGTGCTGTGTTATGGAATACCTCTTTGGTCAGTTTGGGTCAGGTGTCCTGTCTCTGCTTCCTCCTGGCTTCCCCTCCTCCCTGCAGAGCATGAGACTCAGAAAGTCCTTGGTCAAAGTAAATATTACTAAGCAGCAGCTAAAACCATCGGTGTTATCAGCGCTGTTCCCGGGGTGAAAGTCAAAACCACAGCACTGCACCAGCTACTAAGAAGGAGAAAAATGAATGCTACTGCTGAACCCAGGACAGCTTGGAAAACAGCTGAATTACAACAAAAATATAGTCTTATGAGAGTAATTTTAAATTTAGATTCCTGAAGAATAGCAAATATTCATACTCCTCTAGGTTTTGTCATTTGCATTTTAATACCTCTTTTGGTGTTGTTTATAAAGGGTACACGTGTCGACATACATTGCTGTAACCCCAAGCACAGGGTGAAATGCTTAAGTGAGATACCCTGTTTAAACATACTGTACATTTACAAGGAATCCTCTTCTCACTGCAGTGAATTTCTCTTATAGGTGTGAAGGAAGGAAGAAAAGTGTTCTTAATCCCAAGAATTCTAGTCTAAGCACTTCGGGGTGATGTGGGAGCTAGTGACTTTTATTTTAGTAGTAGATTATATGGTTGAAAAGTTAGAAATTGTTTGCTGAAATTGGCTGAATACAGTTCAAATGTACTGAGAGACTCTAAGCATATTTATCCAGGTGTCTGACCATTCTGTATTTGAGGTACATTAGACCTACACTTGAATGAAAAGAGATTTGCTAACATCCACTGCACAGGCTAATAAAATGAGTAAAAAGAGAAATAATAAGATTCCATGGCACTCCTGAAAGTGCTTTGACACTGCTCGTAAAAGACCGAAGTAGTCTTAAAAAGATTAAACATTATTTCTCTACTTATAACAGAGTAGCAACACAGGAATAAATAACCAGTTATGTAGACAATTAAGTTCAATTCCAGTGATGGTGTTTGGTCTTCAAGCTTTTTCATTATGATTAATTTCATACAGTTCAGAATACGATTTTCCCTTTCACAGTGACAAATTGAATGCCTTAAGGAGACACAAAGAAAAACTTGAAGAGAAGATAATGGATCAGTACAAGTTTTATGATCCTACTCCCAAAAAGTAAGTCCCTTATGGGTTTTGTTCTGCTGGTCTTGAGGTAAGAAAGTACCTTCCATACTGGAGATAATAGAAATTTCATCTGAAATAAGGACAGTGTCATTTCCACTTCTGTCTCAATCTACGAGCCATTCTTGGAAGCATCAAGTTGTGTTAATATAGAGCACAGTACCTCATGTGGGGCCCTCTGTTTTAATGCTGGAATCTGAAACAGTATTAATTGGAAAAGAGCCCCTTGCCCTGATGAACATCATCAGCAGGGGGAGAGGGACCCCCATTATGGTGACAAGCAGCAGTAGGAACTTCCAGAGCTGCTCTTCCAAAGGAGCTAAAGCAGTCTGTTGGGAAGAAAGGACTTAAAACAAATTACATTAAGAGCAACAAAAAAGAGCCAAGCTAATTTCACCACACATAGTTCTGATTGATAGCCTTAGCAAAGAGAGGCATTCATCTTTAAAGCAGTTTTAATTTCTTTTCTTCTCTGACTGTTCTGCAGTAGAGCTTTTGACACCATTGATGTCTTATGTGTGTCCATATATGTAGTTTATATTTCTAGCAGAGGGAACAGTTGTCTCTCTCACATTTCTCATGCTGAAGAAATATTTCTGTAAAATAGTTTAGTCTTTCGGAAAGAGATGGATCTTAAGCTCTGTGAAATTCTTTCTGCATCTTTGGAACCAATTCATGTAAGTAAGCAAATAAGAATGTATGAAGGCTCGATGGTGTTAGCACAGCTGTAAACATCTTTGGGGGATATTGTATGTAGTGTTTTATGAATCCTATTCACAAAACCTACTTTATCAGGAAAAACCACTGGATTGGAGCCAGAGCCTTAGTCAAACTAATAAAGCCAAAGAAGGAAACTATGAGGGAGCGATTGAAAGCAGCAGCAGAAAGCCCTCAATCGCATTCTGAATCTGCAGAGACTGTAAACTCTCCGTTTGCCTCCCAAAAACTGAAACATCAACAAGAGACTCAAGATAATAACTCTCAAGGGTCAAACTCCTTGGAAGAGAGAGAGAACCCTGGAGGTTCTTCAAACAAAGGTAGGGAATGCTCAGCCTAAATATATGACCTGAACAGTATTTTTTGAAAACATTGAAGAAAGATTTTTAAAATACTTAATGTACGGGATATGTTAATACTCCATCGCATTTTGTTTGATATCCTTTTTTTTTTTAGTAAACTTAAGGTTTTAGTAAGCAAAAACCCCCTAGCTAAGAAGATGAAGTTTTAGTTTGGTTTGGTTTGGTTCTTTTACCTTCTACTTTTCCCTTCAGTTTTTGTATGTGATTTCTTGGTTTGCCTGAATGTATTGCATGTTACTAAATAAGTTGGTAGAAATACTTCATTTACTGGGATCTTGCAGCAAAGCAGTTTAAAGTTGGACCGTGTAATATTAGAAATTATTCTTAAATGGGTAATAACTGGTCTTACAGACACTGCCAGAAGATGGCGCACATGCAAAATAAATAACATCGAAAATGCTAATTTATTGTAATCCAGTTATTTTGGGGGATGATAAAATGTTTTGACTTTGAATCAGACTAAGGATTGCTTAATTTAAAATGAAAAAAATTATTTTTTAAACACTTAAAGGCAAATGCGAGGAAAATTAAATTACTCCTTTTTCTGTTTAGTTAGTTCATACAGTAAATCACTTCCTAATTATGGGAGATTTAACAGAAAGCTCCTCAAAGCCTTTCTTAAACATAATATATATCCCAAGGTTTGCTTATTGTATTGAGATCACTTCTGACAGCTTCTATATATAGATTATTGTGCTGCAGGGATACTTTTCAGGAAGCAGTTTTGAAATCAATCATTAAATAATAATTTTTATCTTCCCACTGGGGAGTGTGGAAAACAGAGGGGAAGTGGCTGAGGAGGAAAAAGCTGTTGTTATAAACTCCCGTGTCTGTCTGACTGAAGTTTTTGTTTTGATTGGATTTTACATTTCCTCTTATTCATTCTAATTGTTCAAGCTCATCGATTCGCTTAAAAATGCATGTCTCAGATAATGCATATGATTCCAGGAGAGAGTAAATGTTTACCATGCATCTAAAGTTCAACCTGGAAATTTGGATTTGGGTTTTCACAGAACAAAGCCCTCGTGAAGTGCCAGAGATGAGAGAGTCTCTGAGGCTTTGTTCTTTTTGATGTTCTATCAAATGTGCTTATGTTGAGATGCTGAATATCAGTGTTAAAACTTAGAAGACATCTAGGAAATTTTGAGCATATTATCACCAAGTAGCACACACACCTATCTGATTTTACTTTATTTAATAAAACATTTTGGGTGATCAACAGTCATTTCTGAATGGACTTTATTATATTTTATGTATATATGTTAATCTATGACTTAATCTGAGTCAGATTTTCTATTATTATGTGTTCATCAGCCCCCCAAATATATGTTAGTCTTTGTTTAGCCTTTGTTGTTTCTACTAGTTGTGTAGTCTTTAATCTGTTTTAAGAAACTTTCAAGTTTTACTTACAAGGCTTTTTTTTAATTCTTTTCTTCTTTTCGGGATACCTGGGTGATAACAATTTAGCTACGCAGCGCAAAAAGATTGCCTTTTTGAGAAGCAAAATCAAGGATAAAGAAAAGTCTCCTAAATCTCCATCAAATCATCAGTCTCTCTCTAATCGGCTCCGGTTCTGGTCATCTTCCAACATCCCATCCTCTCCTAATGAACCTTTTTCTTTCCCAGAATTGGGAGATTTCTAACACATTTTCTTTAATATTTATCTTCATTTAATTCTGACAAATATTTAAATAAAAATTTTAAAAAATCCCACATCTTAAAAGAACATATACCTTGATAGAAACACTCAGCATGTCTTTACAATACTTTAAATACAAGCACAGATTAGTGGACATGGGCATAAGTTTTCCCATAGAAGATGAATTGCACACTGTGGATCGTTTCTTCAATGCAGCATATTTTTAGGGGACCTCATGGCATACAGTTTGCGTATGTATATTGGCTGTGATGCATGTTGTAAGTAAGTGAAGTTGCTATGTGCTTTGACATTTTCTTGCAATCACATACTTGCATCGTGTCCAGTTAAAGCGTTGAACTGATTTGCTGTTGCTATGCTTCTACAGTGTTACAGTCCTACTAAAATACACGTCTAATATATAAGCAGTCTCAAATCCTGGAGATTCTTCCAGTATTCTATGCCACTAAATGTTAAAAATGGCAGTTTAACATCGTTGCTTTTAAGTAGTCTGGCTTTGAATATAGAGTGGAAGCTACTCGGAAAATTATTCTCTGCAAAGTGTCTTGACGTTTGCATTCAAACCTGCTATTTAGCAAGGTTTTACACTTCCAGCTATGAAAATTCATCCCAAATTGAGCTAAAGTTTCAGTTTGTGCTGCTTCAGTTTTGACAGATTTATTTTTTTTTTAAAGAAGAAGGTGGATTTGTTCTCTTGAGACTGGGAACAACTTTAGTCATGGATTCATTGCCCAAAATTCTTACTGCCTCATAGTCACGACCTAATGGCTTCTGAAATTAAGGTGTGGTTCCAGTCCCCATTCTGTCTTAGACAGACATATGCAGCACAGGCAATATGCTACAGGGAGCTCAGCAAAGAGGCCAAAAGGTCTCATCTCCCTTCTTACTCTGAGAATTGGCTCTCTGTAGTGCAATGGGAACACTGGCACAGAAACCTGTTGCTGCCTATTTTGGGATTTGTAGAATATTTGTTTCCAGGGCAATTAATAATTCTGGCATATACAGAAGATGCTAAGCGCATCTGCAAAGTCAATTAGAAATACAGATTTCCATGCCAAACTTTAGCCAGTAATTACTACAGGCATGCCATAAACTTAAATTCTGAGAGAAAGTGCCAGCCTTGTGCTGTGAAGCCTCTGCATGCATACTGTGGCAGAAGACGTTGTTTCTAAAGTCACTTCCAGGAGTCAGTATTTTGGTCCGTTTCTCTAATGCAGCTTTGCAGCTGCTCTGTGCTTTGAACTGTCTGTCCATTGTCTCTATTAAGTTGCTTATTTTGACCACTGCACTCTGCTGCATAATTCTTTATATTTTGTTCTATTTTGTGTGCCTTCAAACATGGTATTTGCATTACAAGAAATGAATTAACCTACCTTATCACTAGGAAACATGTCTTCAGTGTTTTGAGTCTAATATTCTAGCAGACAGTTTTCATTGTTCTCATGCTAAGATTCCAGAAATCTCACTTAAAAATCATGCACCAGAACATCACAAGAGCAACAAAATTTTAACTTTGTGAAGACTGAGCTCTTGCTCCACGGCAAAGATCTGAACTTGAAAGCAATTAGCTTACTGTGCAGATCATGTTAGATAATTTCCAAATCAGCATTATTTCTCTTTGAATAAGAGCGTGACTACTGTCACTCTTTCCTTATTCTATTTTGCTACTGAAGTAAGTGCTTATAAAATGTACCTGTAAGGAATAATGTTATGGGAATTTCACACTTCACTTATCTTTTCTGCATTCATGTCTTTGCTCCTTTTCTTCCTCCTTTCACGGTAATTATTGCATGTATAATATCAACCCTCCCACTGGCACTAAGCAGCCCTTGTCACTCCCACACTTTACAGAAAGCACACGTGATTGAGAAACTGGTGTCAGAAATTTCCTGTCCAATACTGAACTGTTTATGGAAAAGCTTGCAAAACTCGTGCCTCTGTTATGCAGTTTCTTTGTGCCTGCTTTTCATGTTTGTATAGGCAAGTAAATAAAAATCTCCTAATGCTATTTTTCATTGACTTGTATTTATCCACCTCTCCCCCCCTCAGTGATAATGGACCTAAAGCAAAAGAGGAATTCCCGTCATGGAGGCAGCAATGAGAATGTTGAAATTGCAGCAGACTCTGCAACAAAACACTCCTGTGTGGAGCTGGGTCCCAGGACTTACTCAACCTCAGCTATTCATCTACAGACTTCCACTCCCATCTCCAGGCTGCAGGGCAGACCAAAAGGTGTGCAATTGCAGTGCATTTGATATATCAGCTGTTACTACAACTCAGGCTACTTTGTAGCTCCTGCTTGGGTGAAACATGGCTTCTAGTGCCATTCAAGTATAAAACCAGAGCATTAGTATCTTCATTCCTATTTTATTTAATTGATCAGATACAGGGTTTCCTCACTCTTGTTATGTCATCAACTTGACAGACCACATTTGGATGTCAGTTCTCCTGTGGGTCCCTGCCCAGTGGTTCGCAGCAGTGGTTGTAAGATAGCTGCTTTTCCAGTGTCGGCTCTGTAAAACTCTCTTGATCACCTCAGTCTTCTACACTGCTAGCATGCATTCGAGACTGACCTGAAGGATTAACCTTCCTGTGTTAATATTGCCTTTTAAGTTTTGTATTCTTTTCAGGCTGTAGTTCTGAAGATAATCTATGTGAACAGTCCCCTGAGGTGGAGTTTGCAAGTAGCAGACAGCATGGTAAGCTTGTAGCATGCACAAACACTCTGAACTTCTACATGGACTTTTTCCTAAAATAAGTTTTTAAAAACAATGCTGACATTGAGATGAGTTGTCTTGCCTCAGCAACAGGCTTTTTAGTTCATGGCCTACAGATTTCTTGCTGTTTTTTCTGGACAATGTTTAATTCCTTTCTTAAGGGAGTGACTCAGCAATAAAAATTTGGAGGTGGGGGGTTATGAATGCACAGTGGGAACACTGGTGCAACAGCAGCACTGCTTTCTTAGAGATTTAATGGACACTTAATTTGAAGGCTGGTTACCGGCTCCTTCCAAAGAAATAAACTGAGAAAGAAACAGCAAGTTATTGTCAAACTTTCAGTGTTTACATTACTTTGTTAATAGTTGCTGTAAAAGAAAAGCCGAGAATATATTTCTTTGTGCAAAAGGCAAGAAAAACAAGATGGATCCTGAGCAACTTGAATTGAAAAATGAAAATGGTTTCTACTCTGCCCAGACTTTGGCATCCTGTGTATATTACGTTGTTAATGTTTTCAAAGTGACTTAGTTGCACAGGTTCTATTTTCAGAAGGCAAACTGTAGCCAAGTCTTTTAAAGAATCAGAGGAACTTAGGATCTGTTTGTTCAGTGCTTGTTTTGTGTTTTTCAGTGTCCAGGCCAAACAGTTTAGAGAGCAGCAGAAACGCTTCCAGCAGTAGTTCACCTCTCAATTTGAAAGGTAAAGCTTTTATAACTGAGTTCTGACAAACAGGAAGTGAAATTCCATGAAACTGTGTACAAAATGCTGTTTTCCTTCCAATTAAATCTGAAGACTGCTGTTTTGAAATTGTAATGATTATGCAATCTGAATGTGGCTGTCTTGAGAATCAAAACTGCTGGCAAGAAGTGTTTTTCTGAGATTGATTCTGGCAAGAGGTAGCTTTTAAGGCAGGCAGTCTAGTTTTGCTTCAGTTTGACTGGCATCATATTGTGGGAAGTACCATGCTACTGTTAGACTCCTTTTACAACAAGTCTCTGCTGTTCTTACTCTGCACACAGCTTGTGTATGGAATCTCTGTGCTCTGGAGATCTGCTTTTGCTGAAATTGGGTGTGCTTGAAGGATGCCAGAAGACCTGATGCTGTAGAAAAAATCCACTTCCTGCTTTCCCACTTACAGGTTTCAGTTCTCAGGTGACACACACAGCCAAAACTAGGGAGATCTAGTGGCACAGAAGTTGTAAAGAGGACCCCTTACTATCTGTGTTATTGCTATTCTTTGGACAAGTAGTTGGGCTTCTTTTAACACAGGGTCTTAAAGTATGTATTGTAAGTCATTTACTAGCCCTGATGTTTCAAAGTTCTGACTGCCTTGAGTTCTGTGGGAGAAGCGAGGTAAAAAATGCCACCTAGTCTGTAGAAATGCCATCTAGTGTGGAAATGGCCCTGGATGATAAAGTTTCTTCCTCAGTGAGAAATCTGAAATGAAGAACAGTGCCTTTAACAGTATTTATGCTTCTCCTCAGGTTCGTTAGATCATATCCATGGTAGAACCGACAGCCTCAGTAGTGAAGATACGGTGCCAAGCAGAGAGACACCAGCCTTGCTCCATGACAGCTATCCCTTTCACTTTGCTTCTGCTGTCTTAAGCCCTAGCAGCAGGCATGAGTCCTCCTCCCACAGAAATGGTTTGATCTCATATGATATACCTCAGAAGAGTACTCCATCCCAGACTTACTCAGGCAGACAACGGTCTGCCTCACCTGGCAGTGAGATGGTAACTTTGGAAGAGTTCTTGGAAGAGAGCAACAGACTGTCCCCACCAAGTGTAAGTAAATAGAGCTAGGTGGCCCATCTCAGATAAACCAAGAAATTGTTCAAAGCTGATTCAGGGGAATGTGTTGATAGGGAAACAAGGAAGGACAAGAAGATTCTTGTTCATATGTGTGGAGCTTGCAGAGAACTGTGGAATATTGTAAAATGAATGAAACAGCTAAGGCAAAATTAACTCTCACACAGCTGATTTATTATGCTGTATTATGCTGCATCAGCTATGGCAACTTAGGCAAATAATTCACTTCAGGTACTATATATTGGACTGCTGGGGCTTTTTAATATCAAACACTTGGGGTTGTATTATATTGTCAGTTCTCAGATCCAGGGATTTTTGTTTGTGAACTGATAAGTTTTCTGTGTAATTTTCAGCTGCTAAATCTGTAATTAGATATGAAACCTAATGGTATTTTTCAATTGAAGTGCAACACACGCAGTTGTTAAAGCCATCTCCTAATCTGAAACTACCATCAGTGCCTTTGAGAGAGACTGTTTTTCTTGCCACAGGAAGTTCTCAATGCTTTCACCATGCTGCGTGTTTGTATGCTGACTGGCACTGTGCTGTTGGCTCAGTGACTGCAAGAAAACGTCACAAACTGAAGTGCTTTGTCAGATATTAAATACTTGTTCTCTAGATGGCATTTGTCCTCTGACATGCTGTACAGTAGTGAGGCAGTACAGTATCAAGCGTGTTAGTATCTTAAGAATAATTCATTGGTAGTGAAAGCAGCCACATATTTCTGTGTCATGAATGCCTTGGCAACAGTATTGAAATCAACAGATCTGTACCATTTTACAGCATTGGTAAATTCTGGTCCTTCAATTTTCAGAGTAATATTTAAATATACCTCCTGTTCCCTCGTTATCCTAAGTACAAATCTTAGCTTGAAAGATGTGTTTCAAGTTAGATATTTTTATTTATTTATTTATTTATTTATTTATTTATTTTTGTTTGTAATTACTTGACCATGTCTGTATTTTCGTTCTTTCTGTCATCCTTGTTCCTTTCAGCGTCGGCGCAGTTTAAATGAGAGTGAAATGATTTCATTGCACCAATTTCTGTTAGAAGCTGATGCACTGTATCCCTCTTGCTACTCCCTGTGTCCTTCCTTCCATCAGGAACCTTCACAGTCACTCGAATCGATCCTCAGTCATTCATGTCCCAACAGCATGAGGCACAGAACAGTCAGGGGAAATAGGAGATCTACTTCACTGTATATCCCCAGGGTATCCATTGTTCTTGCTATGAAAGCAACAGCTCCCAGCTTATAACAGCTTTTGCTAGCACATTAATCCTATGAAAGCATCCTGTAACTCTTGCCTGTTATTTTAAAGGCTGCCAGATCACTTGCATTAATTGCTCATAAAGTATTTCCAATGCTTGTTCAAAAATATATGTGGTTTTGGAGGAGTAGTCATTCTGTAGTGTTAATGTGCATATGTTTTAATGTTTAAAGTGCAGTTAAAATTAACCCTAACACTTTTAACATTTAGGTGAGCATAGAATCTTTCCACTGCACTATTTACCATGAATGGTGTTCACGTCTGGCAAATGAGTTTTGTGACTGGAAGAAACATTTGGAATGCTAGTGAAATGACTGTGTTAAAACTTTAACATACTCCCTAGAGAAGAGTAAAGAAATAAATTCTATGAGCTTGTTTTAGCACGTTTTTTGTGAAGACAGCATGTCCCTTAACTATTCTGAGCATGCCTCATACTAATAGTCCAATGGCAGCTGATCAAACATCACCATTTTTGGATTGCATGGACCATCCCCATGAAATATTCATTGTATGTTTTCTTTTACTGCCAGGTTAATTGTCTGACTTGAAATGTGCAAGTTAATTGTGGGCAAGCAATCATATCTCCATTTGTGTAATGATTTTTTGTATATTTCATTATATTGTACATGCTTAGCTTTTGACATGCATAGTATACTGACTAGAAGAGGTGAGGGGAATCAGTGGAGAAGCGATGAAATTTTCTTGTAGTGGTAGCTCATCTCCTGTTGTATTCCTGAAGTTACAGTGGAGTGTTGATCAGATGAACTGTACTCTGGCAGGTGACAGACCATCATTGATGCTGATATCAATGGCTGATGTCATTAAAATGATATTGATGTTACAGTGACAGCCGCTGGTCAGAAGTTGCTGAAAGGAAGCAAAAGAGCTGCTGCCCAGATTGCAAGTGAAATGAAACTTAAATTTTATGACAATTAATCTGGCAAACAAGGCTGTCATGTTCTAAATATGACAGGCATGACTGCTTGGTTTGGATTTATACCCATTGTAAACATTTATATCTTCTATTCCCCATTTAAAATATATAATCTAGAGTTGTGTTTGGGTTGAATGAAGTGGGAAGGACGATTATCAGAGCACAGATGTCTGCATGATTCTTTAAACAGGTGTTTTCATTAATATGGCATGTGCATGTTTTCTTACACCAGGACACCTCCAGTAACAGAGATGACTTGCTCAGCAATTTTAAGAAAACAAATGAGCCTTCAGCTACTGGGAACCTGCTGGTTCAACCATCCAGAAAGGAGAGTGCTAAGATGCTCAGTAGTCTTGTTGCTGCAACTGTAAAGACCATCGCCAATGAAGAAGGAAGAATAGCTAAGCCTGGAAATTACACAAAGCCAAACCTTAGACAGGTAGAACCTGAGCCTCTGGCAAACTCCCAGGGGTCTCTTAAGTTTCCTCATACACCACAGCACCAGGCTGCCAGTGGGATGAGGCAGATGGCACAGCCTCAGCAGCCTGGAACCACGAGCAGGAGGAGTACATCACTGAGCAGGGCATTTAGCTTAGCCTCTGCAGACCTCCTCAGAGCCACTGGCCCAGAGACCTACAGGCAAGAGAGTCCTCAGAAGTCAGCAGCAGACCAGCGTGGGGGCAAGGATGCTGTTAGTCAGACAGCTAGGGCTTCAGTGCCAACAAGCTCCCAGGTAACCTTAAGAGAGAGACCACAGTCTGCGAAGGTGGGAGGTTCCTTGCAAGGCGTTGATTCCCGCTGTTGGCAGCTTGATGCAAGGCGCCTTTCCCTGGCCCCACAAAAAGATGAGAGGCCAGTCTCTTTCCATCAGCTCTCTGCCTCACCCACTGCATCCACCAGCAATCTGCATGTCCAGCAACAAGAGCGCGTGAACTCTGGGCAGCACTACTCACCCACATCACACACTCCTTCTAAAGTGAAACCCAAACCAGCCTCTTGTAGTGGGGAGGTGGCTGCAGTGGCCCCTGCCAGACCTGTTTCCAGCAGCACTGAGGGAAGTATTTCCCTAGGGCAAAGCCAGGGTGATGACCTACTCAGCAAGTGCCAGGGTAAGCTGCCAGAAGGCAGTGCTGGGGCTATGGAGGAGCCCATGAGAGGAAACAGCTCCAACAGCACTCCTGGGTCTCCAGACCCCCAGAGGAGTCAGCAGACGGTTTGGTATGAGTATGGGTGTGTGTAACCCACAGGTGCAACTAGTAGTATGTGTGTTTGGCATTGCTGCCATCCAGGTAGTATTTGTCTCGATACTGTGCCAGATCTTAAAAGGCATCACCTGCATACTGCTCTGAGTGTTCTCCATGTCCTGTTTTCTAGTTGAACAATATATGATTAAGAGAAACAAAGAGCAAAACCCAAGGCCTTCTTTTGACACTGTTGTGCCTAAAACAAAATGGAAGTCTGATGTCACTTCAGGCTTAACACCTGATTTTCACAGGTGTTAAGCATTCTGCATTCCAGAAGCTTAGCAGGGTTCTCTGTCATTGCTGCAGTCTGCACCCCTTCTACCTGCATTAAAGAAGAGTTTCACAGGTCGTGTGTGTGTGCTGAACCCAGTCCTGCCATTGATAACTGAACCATACTGAAAAGGTCAAATAAAAGCCAAACTTCTCCTCCCCAGAGACAGAACCCCAGATACTTGGCTTAAGTAGCTTAAAAATAAAGCCGAAGAGCAAAAGTGCATGGCTTTAGCCATCTGTTAAAATCTTTTCTTCTTGCCACAACCACATTTCATAGAGGTAATGTGTAGACTTCTAGGGTCACATCTTGACCTTCCCCAATGGGACTGTGTAAACACAGAGAGGCCAGTGTGATTAGCTCACTGCCTTTGCTACAGCTGCAACTCAGTGGATCCTTGGCTCTGCAAGCCAAGTGGTGCTGCCTTTTGAAACTTGTTTTATCTTTTATACAAACACTGGAACTAATGTAACCTTGCAGGAGAGATGCCATTTCAGTTGTAAAGGTGGCATCTTGTGTACAAAAGCGTCTTGTAAGTATGTATATAAGAAGTTCAAGTATTGTATAGGAATGCTATGTAAAATGTATTATTGCATCCTGTTGTGCATGACAGCCCATGCCCTAAGCAGTATGCAGGATTTTGTCTCTTAGAAATTTTTGTTTATGTCTCTAAGAGTTTTGCTCAGTATGGAAAGCAAAATAATTTTGTATACATGTGAAGGAAATATACTTTTAAAAATCTATTTATGTGCAAAAAAGTTCCTTGTATGTTTCTGTCCAGAGTGTCATCAGCTGCTTGTGTATATATGATCAAATGCGTATCTTTAATTCTGTTTCATGTTTAAAGTTGTTTTTCTGGCAATAGACTAAATCATATAAAAAATAGTACTTGTTTTGCTGGTTCTGATTTAATCTAGTACAAGCTAAAACTGATCCATCTGAGGATGTTTTTGTTATCTAGTATGTAGTGATCCTGGTCTGGAAGCTACAGAATTGTTTATAATAAAGATTAAGATAAAATAGATGGATGTTGCACTCTTTTTCTGTTTTTTTTTTCCTGGGGGGGGGGAGGGCAACACAATTTGTGGTGCTAAATGGAAATCTGTCTGCAATAGCTTTGTGTAAGCCTCAGTATTTCTTTGAGTCTCTGAGTGGCAGAGTTGTGTTGGGTTTTGTATCGTTGCCACAGAAGGGGTGTCAGAAATCTTCCTGTTTGATTGTAACCTCACTGAAGGCTTTAGAAGGAACATTCATGCAAATTAAATGACTTCCAGATCTCTGTAGAATCAGACCAGTAAATTTTTATGCTTCTCTGATCACTTCAGACTGTGCCTAAGCAACGTTGTCAGTTTTGTCCAAGCTTGCATCTTGTACCGTCAGTTTTGTGCTTAATGCTCAGGATACATTACAAAAGTGAGAAATTACTCATCTTTGAGCATGAAAAGAGTGCAAAAGGAACTTTCTGCTTTCTCTGCTATTGTAATTGCAAGCCACAGATTTGCAACAATTTTAAAATCATGTGCTCTACAACAGTTTTAGAACATGCTGCGTGTTTTTAGTAAACTCAAATTCTTCTTCCAGAAATGTCCCCTCAACACTGATTCTTGGCCAGATCATTAAAAGCAGAAGACTGCAGTTTCTCCCTTGTTTCAGTTCCTCCTTGGAGGTGTGTGCTCGATTGCCCTGCATGCTGGACTGCTGAGGGATGGACCTACCTGTGCACTCCCGCATGTCCTGCTTTGCCAGGTGAGAGCTGGGGTGGGTGGGAGAAAAAGGCCTGCCTGCAGATAAGCTGCTGCTACTCTTTGCTTTTCTGGGGTGCTCAGAGCAGTCACCAGTAGGATAAGTGGTGTTTCTATGTGTCAAAGCTAATGCGGAAGAGGTCAGTTGTGTTTAGGGACAGTGAGTAACCGGCAAACCCTGCTGCCTGCATGCTGGTGGAGCTGGGCAGGAGCTGCTGTGAGGCAGTGCCTTGGTGAGGCGGCAGGAGCTGCTGTGAGGTGGTTCTGCGCGGGAGCGGTGGTGGGGGTGCTGCTGCCAGGCTGTTTCAGGCTTCTTGGTGCTTTCCAAGAAGAAAAGAGGAACTGTGATAAAATAGCAGCTGTTTCAATTTGCACAACTTCAAAGCCTGCTGAGATCTGCCCAGGCAGCCGGGCCCAGCCGTTGGCAGTGCTGGCAGTGAGCTGTGGGCCGCCATGCACCAGGAACACATAGAGCACCCAGGAGGAGTGCAGGAGGCTTCAGCACACTGGCTTGTCCCAGCTCTGTGTGGCAAAGGGCTGTAGGATGCTAGTATTTGGTGACACGGGGGAAAGCACTGCTAGTTATGTGTGTTAATAGTGCTGTGAATGGTTCTGGACATGAGGCTTCAAGTGACAGTGTTCAATAATGGAGTGCCTCATTCATTCTCTAGATCATGTTCTCTATCAAAGGGCAGGTTTTTGAAGGGGATACCATCCCAAGGGAGGCAGCTAAGTTGCCAATAGGTTTCTGAGGAAGCCAAGGGGCTGTGTGTTTGGCAACACCCTCTCCCTGAAGTCAGTGAAGCTGTTTGACACAGGCAAACAAATTCCGCTTGGAATTTCAGGCACTGTATGATGATGGTATTTGCTTGATGTGAAAGAAATGGCTGCTGTGGAAGTGGCTTCTATGAAGTCAGGTGCTCTGCAGTGATGGTGTCTTCTTAACAAGGAATCTGAAGCCCCGGTCCTTTACAGAGACACTGTGTCATGGAAACCTTTTTCCTATTAGGTGTTTTTCAACTGTTCCTCAAACTTGGGAGCTGATTGTGAAGTGAACAGATCTTTTCCGATTCTAGTTAATTGAGTTTAGAGTGTAAAACTGCCAGAAAAATTAAAAAGTGGAATCTGTTATTTTCTGTAATGAGGGAAGTTTCAAGTGTAAGCACATTGTAAAAATGGCTGGTACTTAGCTTAGAAAAATGATCACCAAGGAGCAGGTTGTAGTTGAAATTATTTCTGATCATCCAGATGTTTGAGACTCTGTGACATGAAGAAAGACTTTAAGAACATAGAAGAAATGCTTCAGAAATCATTAGTTCATGTGGAATGGCTACAACCTGGATGTTACGTGGATGTAGAGAGATCAACACTTTGTTGTTGCTGTTTCTGTTAAGCATGAGCCCAGCTGTGCTGAGAGCATTTGAATTGTGGTTTAGCATTTTTAGATGGTAGAGGGAGGGAATCACTTGTGGTAAGCTTCACCAAGATATTTTGTCGTAATGATTGCTTCTCTGCCCATAAAGACTTGTGGAATAACAGATCCTGGCAGCTTTGGAGATGTTCAAGGCAAGGTGGAAAACTCAGGAATGTTTTTACACATCACCAGTACCAGATGGAATTTACCTGACCTAACAGTGCAAAGTGAAAAAGTTCAGTTATTAGAAATAACAGATGAAGTTATATTTATGAAGGGTTAGCGGACTGGGGAAATAGATTGGGATGTGAAGGCCTGTCTCAAAAGCTGGTGCTAGAGACTGCCATGAGAACTGAGAGAATGGCATCATCTGGAAGGTGCTGACAAAAGTTATGATTTGAGAGTACTTCTGGGAGTTTAAGGTGATTGGGAGAAGCTCTGGCAAGATTTGCAAAACTAAATTGTGTTTTTCCAGTCACAGGGATTTCTTCAAAAGTATGAAAAGAACCATAGACAACAGAGAGCTGCTGTTTAAAAGCTTCTCGAGTGAGAGTCCTTAAAAGGCTAACTGGGTCCTAAAGACAGTGAAATGTGAGTTGGTGAAGCATGACAGAAAATTGAGGTTAGCTCAGATTTGGAGGATTATGAAGGATATTGTTAGAATAACACAGATGAGTGTGCACCCCAGTAGCAGACTGTTTGTACTTACTTCTGCTGAACCTGTGGAGGGGACAGTTTATTGACTGTTGGGGGTTTTGGCGAGGATAGTGAGGCAGGAGCAAATTTGGGGTTTATTGACAACAGGACAATGAAAATGTGGTTATTCCACACAAACTGAGAATCTAAAACATGTCCAAAACAAAACACACAATGCCATGGAAACTAATGTCAGCTCTCTATCATTCCCATATGCTGTTCTGATTATCTCTCTGCTTGCTTGTTTTTAACCAAAGATTATGGTAATTGAGGATTATGTAGCTCTGATGGTGAGGCTATGCTGAAGTGGGTAATGTGTGTTGCATACCAGAATGAGGAAGAGCAATAGATCTAAGCACTGGCATTGGTCTGTGGAAAGCATGTATGGCACAAAGGGTAAAACATAAGGAGCCCAGCTCCCTCTTCAGGGAATGACACTCTATGGTGTGATCTGAAAGTCATGCAATCCTCCGTGGCAAGGGGGTTGGAACTAGATGATCTTGAGGTCCTTTCCAACCCTAACTATTCTATGATTCTATGCTAAAAGAGGGAGTGCTTAGGAAGAGGGAAATGGAGCTATTGGTTAGACTCATTGCACCAGGCTCTTGTGGAATCAAGTAGATTAATATTGTAGTATTTTAATGCTTTTGATTTACAGTATGAGATAGTTTACAGCAGAGCTAAACAGCCTCTGCTTTAAGAAATCATCAGATAAAATATAAGAGGCTCCCTCTTCTCTCCAACGTCAGGTTCTGCCTGCCTTCAGATTCAGGATGGAGCTGGGCTATCATACTGGGAACAACAGGCACTTTCTCCATAAGAAAATCCCTAAAATTTACAAGTCAAAGATCACCTCACTCACTTCTTCAGTAGTTGGCGTGCTCTGAAGTGTGACATGCAGTAGTGGCAAGTAAAGCACAGTTTGTGTTTGGGAACACACTGCTAAGGAGGAACATTAGAGTGTGAGAAGGATATTCCAGCTGGAGTAGCAGAGCTTCCCGGTGGACTGCAGAGGCATCTCTGGAGACTTGCTTTGGAGGGAAGAAGGAGTTTTCTGCAAGAACTAAGCGGGAAAGTATGTCTGCAAAGGACTGAAGTGAACATTTTGTAGTGCTCCTACTCTGATTGTTTTACCATTCAGACGGGTATTTTGAAGGCTAGGTGATGTGGAAGTCTGTGTTCTCTTAATGCTTTAAGTATCTTTGACCAAAATTATCCTATTCTTGTTAAACCCATGGAAAATGCTTCAATGGGTCCCTTCCAACTCAAGATATTCTATGATTTTGAAAAAAGGCAAATAGAGAAAACAGGCACTCACAACATGTGTTGGATAGACCTTGTATTGATTTAGTTGGGATTTACCTAAAATAAAGCACAGGTTAGTAACCTTCAGTTTCCTCAAACTCCTGAACTTGCTCACAGCTTTTTTGCTCCATAGATAAATGAGACTAAATGGTAGAATATTTTAGAGAGCTATATTAACAGCACTGTGTAAGCCAAGGACTGTACAGCTGATGTAGTCCATTTCCACTGGACATCCCAGCTGTCTGGTAAAGTTGTTCCTCTTCCATGTAGACTAGTTCTCGATCAAGGCACAAAAATTTTAAATCAGCATTCAGTGAGGCACCAGTATACACATTCCATAATGCAGCTTTGGTACCTCCATTGACACAAGGACCTCTCTGCTGTTGGTATGTTCTTACTTACATTTCCACATAGTAGTATCTTGCTTCTGGATAGCTGAAGCTTAGAGGAGGTGTGTAATGTACGTTTAATGGGAACAGTATATTTTTAATGCTTTGGTGTGCCTTTAAAGTAATTTCTTCTGAGAACAACCACATGGTGTGTTAGCAGAAAACTCTTTGCATGAACTGTGCAAACAAATGAGCCTTCTTGCTAGATCCTGTCCTCAGGCTCAGATAGTGCAACAAGCCACCACAGTCTGGCCAAGCACGTTATCTCCAGCACCTTTCCTCATGAATTCTCTTCTTCAGCACTAGAGATCTTCCTGTTCTTCAACCCAGAGAATTATTTTTAACTTTTTCTTATCCTTGAGTTCACTTTTTGCAGCATGTTTCCCTCCAGATCTGGTTCCAGCTTTCTCTACTCTTTCTGCTTTCATTGCTAAAGGTTTTAGTCATCTACAGCCAGCTGTCATGTTTTTGCCACATTTTCTTACTGTTGTCTTGTCTTTGTACTTCTCCACTCTTGCCAGGCTCTCTGTTACACAGTTACATTCTCAGGTCTTGAGGTCTGTCTGTAGTCCTCATCTCCATGCTTTTTGATGCTTCCTCAGCTCTCCATCCACTGTTGTCTCAGATATTCCCCACACTCCCTTGCCTCATCCATGCTCATCCTGCTCAAACATTTTGCCCAAGTACCACCAGTTTTGATGCCTAAATATCATCAGTTCAAGTGTCCTTTCTTCACTCACATTTCTTCATGGTGACGCTGTGGTCACCGTCTTCTCATTTTGCCTCTTCATGACGGCCTCCTTTAGCTCATTTATGTTGCTCCATTTTGCTCTGTGTTTGTGAGAAATGATGGCCAACCCTTGAGGTGGGAAATACACCATATGCTACAAAGCACTGCAGGTATTTATTTGTGGTGCAGAAAAGGCACGTTCACATGAAGTCTAGAGCTAGACTCGGTCTTGTGTTCAAATCTCAAAATCTACTTACGTAGTTACTGAGCTTTCTTTCAAATGTTTATCCATCACAATAAATACAGAATTTTGCCTGTAGCAGGATTTCAATGCAAGATCTTGTAACAATTTCTAAGCTTGTTTGTTACATGGTTTAGGACCAGCAGATGTCTTTGACAGTTAACAGTTCTGTAAGAATTTGTTAGCCGTTTATAATGCTAATAGAATGAGAGATGCATTTAAGAAGGTAGGTACCACTTTATTCATATCGAGACAATATTGTTTCTATTTAGTTATAAGTATTTTTAACAATGAGTTTCCACATAATTTTCATTGTTTTAGAATTTCCTTCCTTGCTTATTTTGGCTTCTTTAATTGAAAAAACCCTCAAATTCCCGAAGCCCAGTCCCGTTACACGCATGCTGCTCCTGTGAACATGGATCCTTTTCCTTGTTTATTTAACCAGCCATATCAATGGTAAGAGAGTCCCATTTGGCAGATCCTGAATTCCTCTCAGCCTCCCACCCTGTCCTATATGAACACACATTTGTTTTCTTCTTATGTAATCAGGCAAATGAATGAAAACAGATACTAACAAGACTTTATTGGATCAAGTTTCACCCACGTAAAGTTTTGTAACTAAAATAAAATGAAATGTTTCTTTCATGTGTTAAACTCCTACCAGGTTATATCTGTTTAACAGACTGTTTATTGGGAAGAGGAGAGTATACTTACAAGCAAATCTGAAACTGAAAGTGAGAAAAAAGGCAAAAAATCAACTAACTCAGTAATTTCAGTCTATTGTTTTTAGCACAATACCTTTGTAGCAGTGTTTCATGGGAAAAGCCAGTATCTGGAGAACTATGAACATGCATGCTTTGACTGACCATCTACTGCAGTTACTGAAGATCAGGGACTTTTTTACCCTTGAAGTATCAGTTCAAGGACATTTAGGCCCCATCTTCTGCGCTACCTCAGGGCACTGTCCTGCAGAAGTAGGACATTATGAGCACTTCTGGATTTACATTTTGAAGGAGCTTGGGAAACACAAGCATGGTGAGGACAGAGAGAGAATTTCCAGCTGGTTACAAGGTATGACATGTTCCTGTGATGAGCTGAAATGGTCTCAGCCTGTGTGGCTATGCTGAGCTTTAACTTGTGGCAGAAGTTCCCCAATTTTTCTGAGTTCCCAAAGGTGCTGCAAATCTTTTGTCCACCTTCCAGAAAGTAGCTGCTGAGGGTGCCGATTGAAAGCCAATGAGCCAGGAGAGATTTTAGACCTGCTGAAGGATGCTCTCACAAGGAGGATTCCTGGAAAGATACGAGGTAAGTTGAATTCTAAAAGCATCAGTACCCTAAGCTAAATTACCTGTCCCCAGATGATGTTGCTAGCCCTGCAGAGCCTGGCTGATACCCAGCCAGAGTTGTGCTAGCCAGTGTGAGATAAAACTGAGGTGCTCAGGGCACTGCTTGCTGGCAGCAGAGGCTGCAAGAGGGTTCCCTCTTGCATCCTGACTCTGTCTTTTCCTCTGTGGGACATGATAGTGAACGGGATGAGCCTGTTCAGCAGACATCATTAGCAGATATGAAAGCCTTTAAAATAGTTAAGGTTGGGTACATTTTCAGAAATTCACCATTTGAAGGACAGAAGCTCCTGAATAGCCAGTGTCATATGTGAGAGGCCTCAGGAAGATAATCAAGGTGCTGCTTGTGGGTGACCCCAGCCACAGGCCTTGCATACTGTCATGGTATCAGCAGCCCTTCTTCAGGCCAGTGCTTTTCATCAGTGCTGGCTTTGTCAAAGCTTTCTCATGTTGGTGGCAGAGCACAGATACACATGGTGCTCTGCTTAGCAAGTACTTAGGTTCTTCTATTTTTTTGTTTCTTGGGGATGTGGGCTTGGTGCTTTTCTGCTGGTTTGGAAGACAAATGTATGTCTTGTGCTGACTCTGGGGGAATAGGAAACCTGCAGGCTCCAAAGAGAAGCTGGGAGATCCCATGAAGTCAGATACTGACAGGGAGGTCAGTGGGTTTACCTGATAGCTGACACCTGAAGTTTCTTCAGGAGGTAGAAGGGTGGTCTGGATGATTGGGTTTGTTTGTTAGATGACATTTTCCACTGGGAAAGGCAAACTTATACTTGGGGTACGTTCTGGCCCAGTAAATTCTAGGACTGGTCCATGTATCTTCCCAAACCACCTGGCGTGCCAATGTGAGGACTGTGCATGAGCCCTGCAGAGTGAAAACTGAGACCTATGGAAAAGGTTAAAAATAATACATGATGCAGTGCAGACTGGGACAAGAACAGAAATAAGCAAAAATAGGAGGAGACAGATAAATTGCAAGATGCTGCAATGAAGTCTGCAGCAGCATTCCTTCTTGAAACAAGGCAGCTGAAACAGGTGAAACGTTGTCCTGCATAGCCACACCACAGTGCAGCGCAAGAGCTGGAACTGCGAGGGCTCTAGGGGTGGTAGCAGGATGGAAGTGGCAAGTTTTGTTTCCCAGCTGCACAAAATAGGAATGTGTGCATGGATTATCACTGCAAGAGAGAGAAAAAGAAGCTACTTAATTTCTTTCTGTCCTCTCCAAAAAATGGGTGCTTGAAAGGATTTAAATCAGACTTCATAGGAAAGTTGACCCTTGTAGGCAAAGTGTAGATCAGGTAATTGGAATTTAATGGAGCTAACACTGCCAGAAAGGGCATCTGCTGGAACACACTAAGAGAGGGATGATGATGACTGGAAGTAAGACCAACGTGATTGAGCAGAAGTCCAGAAAACGTAGTCTGTGAAGAAGACTGAAAAATGGGGTTGTTTAGTCTGCAGAAGAAAAGTCCTTGAGTATTCAAATGATTAACACCAAGAAAAGTAACAATAGCTTTTTCCATGTCCATTCAGAAGGACAAGAAACAAACATAATGAATTTGAAATATGCCAGATTAAGATTTTGGTAATAGTGCAAGCTTTTTTAAAGAACAAGGCTAGCCAGGGAATGGAGACATTGCCAGAGGAGCGGCAGTATTTTCCTTGTTGGCAATTTAAGAGAAGAAGCTAAAGCTGTGGAAGAGGTAATCTAGCTTTCCTCATTGGGCCTCAGAGCAAAGAAGGTGGTCTGCCTGACCTCCCTTCCTGCTGCATTTCTGTTTCATCTGTGATGCTTGTAACGTCAGTTTAGCTCCATTCTTTTTGGAGCTTGCTGCTTCTGATTCTGACACATGCAAGCCAGGAGGTATTTAATTCAGTGGAGTTACTTAATCATCATACACATTAAAATGATTTGACCAAAGCAACTGAAAAGCAAGAACTGCCATTTGCATTGAATAATAGCTATTTGTCAGCTTTAATAGCTGCTGTATAATTCATGGGGATAAAAGGCTACAAAAAATGTCATTTCTTTTCATTTTTAAAGTTTTAAATACAGCCCAATGTGCAGTTGCTGAGTGTGTGTGATGGAGGCCGTGATGTGTAGCAGACGGTGTCCTGCCCCCCCCTCTTGGAAGTGACAAGGGCAGGTGACCCAAGCCACCAAATTCCTTCATTTTAGCAACCTGCTCTGCAGCTTCTGCATGCTGAGGCAGGCACAACAGAATGGCTGAATGAATGAGAAGCAAACCAGGACTTCTCTGAATTTGTTTTGCTTCTGAGTATTTAGAAAAGGAGGATTACAGAAATGATTGTTTCTGCTCCAGGCAAGACCTGATTTACCAGTTGCATTGGTCAAGTACCGCCTTTTAAGCACACTTTGATACATGTACGTCAGATATATCTGAGAGATAGATAGAGTGTATATATACATATATATGTAGTGTATGATGACCAAGGAGCTGGCTGTGCTTTCTGGCTATTGTGGTTGCCTTTATCTATCATCTGTCTAACATTTCTGAGCATGTTCACAGTTCAGCATGACAAAGAATTGCAACCAAGGTGGGAACAAAAAAAGTGATACTGCCTGTGATGTTACTGCTACCGTTGTCTCTTATTTCCCTGGCTCCCAAAGGGGTAATCACTGTCTGTGGACCTACTCAGGACTGTTCCCCATCTGCAGCCTGGACACTGCAGGAGATCGAAAAGCTTTCCCTGCAGCTACCGATGGAACATGGATACCAAAGTGATCTCTGACCCTGGCAGGCTCTTGGGGAAGGCAAGTAATCCAATGTAATGCCCTGTTGCCACTTATTGAAGAGTAATGCACGTATTACTAAGGAAGTAACTGCACTTCATTTTCTTAGTGTAATTTTTTAGAAATTCTTTTTGTTTAATAAGAGTTGTAATATTTGAAGGTTACACAACTGTGGATTAAAAGGCATTGGAACAAGTGTTTTATGTTGCTTCCTGAAAGATCCCAGTATCTGTGATTTTCTTAATGTATGTATTTCTCTATGTATTTATCTAAAACTACTAAATAGGTAATGTTACATAAGTGATAAATTGAAAAAAAAAAACCAACCCACCCAACACCAAACCAACCAGAAAGTCCCACAAACAAAAAATCCAAAACGAAACAAAGAAGGGAGCATTCCAAGTAGGCCAGCTCAATTTCATACCAGCCCTTCAAACTCTTTAACGTTGTACAGTATCCAGCCTCTGGCCGTGCTCTTAGAAGCCTGTGCCTTGCCTGTTCAGCCATGTATGCTGTCTGCATCTCTGACATTCTCTCAGCTGCATGTGAACCTGCAAAGGACAGTTCTCTGCTTTTTGCAGACTTTTCTGGCCATGTTCAAGAATTTCTTATCTTTTCTCTAGCATCCTTCCTCAGAAAATCAGAGATGTCCCTTAGCCCTGCACATAATTTTAGATATTTGATCTCCCAGAGACTCTGGCAGAGGAATGGCTCTGCCATCTGGTAGCCTTTCATACCTGAAGAGCCCTTTGCCTGTGTTTGGAATAAGGAGTTATTTTTTATTCTGGTTCTGATGCTAGCCATGGGCACTCCTGGAGTATTTCCAAGATTTTTAGATGTCATTGTATCCTCTCCCCACCCCCATCCTCCCTTTTTTTTTTTTTTTCCCATTTTGTTTCTGTGCTTATGTCACCCTGCTTCCTACCAGGTTGGAAATGGAGAATGTGTCTTGGAGTATCCTGCACAAGACTCCTATTTCCAAACTTATCATCTCTGTCCACTGTTGGAGCACTGTTGCCCTGTTACAGTGAGCAGACAGGAACGCTCACAGATGCTGTATTGAGAGTGCAGTCACTGGTTTCCCTACAGCAGGGCAGCAGAGCACTACATAAGGTAGTTGTGTACCAGTTCATTCTTTCCAGCTTAAATGGTGGAAATTGTATCTAACACCCCCCCCCCCTTTTTTTTTTTTTTTTTGAGTATTACATTTCAGGTTGAATGACAGACACTTTAATACATATCCCATGGGGTGGCTTTCACTTTAGTGGGAATAAAAGTAGTGGTGTGAGTTAGCAGGGGGGCAGCTTTTACATCTGCTGCAGTCTTCCTGAATGACTTGGACAAGCCCTTTGATATGTGTATGTCTTGGTTTGTCTTGCTGCGTAGATGAGAGAGGAAGGAAACCCCGCCTTGCAGCCCTTGCTCTTGCACAGTCAGAAAAGATGCTCCCTTGTGCAGAGATCAGCTTCTGCTGTGTTTGGACACGATGAAGGACTGATCTCAGCAACTCCTAGAAACAACTTACTGTAAATAATACCAATAACAAGACTAAGGCTCTGTGTACTTTGTAGTATGTCTGTGCAAGGCGACATCTGTGTGTGTGTTTAGATAAGCTGTAAGCAGCGCTATTTGGGGTTTGCACCAGCTGCTGTGATCCCAGTGCAGTTATATGCTGGTTCTTGTCTGTAATGGTAGGTGCGGGTGTGCACACTGCTCTGCGTGCGTTGCAATCTCCGTATTTAGTGCCTGCTTTTGGCACTCTCATCTCTCATTTATGAATGAGTGGGTGAGGGAGGAGAGGGCTGGGCTGGGCTGGGCTGACTCTCTTGCAGTTGAACCATAAAGAGCACAGGAGCTGAAACACAATCTCCTCCTCCTTCTTCCCTTTGCTTTTTCACTGGCAGTCTTGCTCACAGCTGGGAGGAGGACAGCCTTACCAGCAGCCTGAGCAGGAGCTGGGAAGTTTTGTGCTCTTCGCACTGCAGGGAAAGCCTCTTTGCATAAACCCTGCTCACAGGTGAGTTTTATTTTTATCTTTTCATTCTTAAAAGGAAGTTGATTTTCCATCATTGAACCAGATTATATAAGGTTGTAACTCCTGGAAAGGTGTCAGGACAGATGTCTGGTTATGTTGTTAAAGCAAAACAAGAAGGCAGTCCAAGGACTCAACCCCAAAGCAGTGTTTTCCAAAAAAAAAATAAATAAATCACAACTTCTAAATTAATTTCGTTGGCAAGTTCCCACTAGTGGGAACTTTGCATAAAAGTTCTTCCGAAAAAACTTTCTTGACTTCCACTTAGGCACAAGGAGAGCTGGATGTTGATGTTGTGTTGATGAAAGGGAATTGTTACGATAAACCAAGAAACTGTTTCATGTTTGCAGCAGAGAACTAGAGCGATAGCCAGTAGATAAATTCCAGGAGTCATTTTTAGACAACTTAGTAGTGCTGTATAAGTTGACATATTTTGAATGACTAATAAGTAATTAAATATTTAATTTCCCCTGAGAACACAAGACAAAAGTTATACCTAACAGAAAATCACCAAACCACAAACCTTGGTGTGTGGGTGCTCCGTGTACACCTGTATAGATTTATCTTTGTATCCCAAAAGTATGCATTACTATATTTTCCAAAGAGTAAACCACATTCCTTGCTGCTGTTCAGAACCTGACTTGGGAAACTTGAAATGTGAAGGCTTGTTTAGTGAAATAAAGTCCATTAGGTCAGAAATTTTTTTTTTTTTTATATAGGATTAAATGCCTTTGCTCATTATTGTAGGTTGCCTATGTTATGAGTACATTTTTCTGTACAGTCTTTGTAAAGAAACGAGAGAAGTAAATCATTGAGCCGTCAGCTTCATGGGTGCATGGGGAGGGGAGCTAAGAAATAGAGAATTTAGAAGAATATAGCTGCTTTGTACTGTCCTTTTTCTGTTCAGAACACATGCACATATTAATAAAAAAATAAGGAAACTGAACAGTGAGGCAAGGAAAATAGCTACACGTAGGCTCATAAGACATGACACTGTCATTGTGAGCATTCTAGGACTTTCTGAGTAGTCTGTTAATCAGCTCCCTCCATGGCTTTTTCCACATTAGCATCCTGTGTTCACACTGGCTCCCGAAGAGTATAGTGTCTGGCTACTTCTTCTTTCAAGCTAGCTTTAACCAAGAAGCCAAAGTGAGTCAGTCCTGTGTATTTCACATTCCATTTCTTTTCTGAGGAAACAAATCTTTTAACTGTCCTCACCCCTATCCTTCCTGCCTCCCCATCTTCTTGCTAATATGTTGTTGTTCCCCCATATCATGCTGCTTCTACACGTGCAATTGTCTTTCTGTTTTGAGGGAAGAGGCAGAAGGTAGCTGTTTCACACTCAGTGCTATACAGCTGTAATTTAGATGCTAACATAGAAGATACTCCAAAGATGATAACATAGAAGATACTCCAAAGCTTTAGGAGTCTTTCCAGGGTCTGGGGAGTATACCGTGAGAAAATGTTGGGTTAATGGGATCAGACCAGTATGATGTTCTATTATAGTGGGGCACAGCTGGGGGTATGACAATGTCTACATCACAGCTTTGTGATTTGAATATCACAGTTTTAAATGAATAAAGTCGTGGTGTTTCCAGTATCTCATTACAAAACCTCATGTCACTTGATGTCTTGAGTGAGGTGTATTCATACAAAACCTCATGTCACTTGATGTCTTGAGTGAGGTGTATTCATCTCACTTTGTGGCTGGCAGGTAAAAATTGACTCCATTTGTGCCAGGACCTGAGGAGTGTAAGCAATCCAGGACAGTGGGAAAAGGGAGGGGAGATATGGGGAAAGAAAAGGAAAATGAGTCCCAGCTGAACTAGATGTTCTCATACTAGATGTCATTGAATAAGGTGAGCCTGGGGAATGGCTGGATCCTGTGGCTTGAAACCAGAAACTTCTTACCTGTGGCTTAGCACATTTTTGTGGGGCCAGATGTACAAAGGTGTGGGCATTAATGGAAGTTTTCCTACCCTGACCAGCACTGTGGATGCTGTCACTCAGATTAACCAGCTGATGCTGCAACTGCAAGTTTTCTTAGCATCTCATTGAACAATGCTTGGAGAAGAAAATATTTTCCTGCCAGTTTTCCTAGACCTGCCCTGAGGGTGTACATGTGTTGCCCTGGGACTTCACTCCCATTGACTATTTTTGTGTCAATGTGATGATAACTAAATAAAAAGTTATTTCGCACTCACAGAGATATTTACACAACTTGCTGATTATTTTTAGGTAAAGAACTGCCGAAAGAGAACTCCAGACATGGCTGCCTTGTAAGACTCATTGCCTTACAATTAGCTGAATGTCTCCTCTAATACATTTGTTTTTCCTATAAAGCTTATTCTGAGTGGCTTTTAATGCTTGTTATGCGTTACTCTGCCAGCTGAAGCATTTGCAGAGCTGCTGACCCTGACCACTGACAGCAATTGGTTTTGAAAAGACACAGAACAGCTTTAATGTTTAGAAGAAACTGGCCAATAATTGTGAGCAAAGGTATTAGTAATCAGCAGCAGCTAAGAACACCATTGCAGTTTATTCTCCGGGGGATGCATCCACTCTAATTTCTTTTTCTCCACTAGAAACCATGCTCTGAATTCTGTTAATCTACTGGGTACTGAAAGTAGAACTTGTTAGGCACTACAGAAGCTGTAGCTAGTCTGTCTGGGAAAAAAAAAAAAAAGGATAAAATAATAGGTTTAAAACTCTGTTAGATGAAGATTGAGAAATGGGCTCACCTGAAAGTGTGCTCCGCTCCTTTCTGTGGAGCCCTCTTGCCAGAAATTGTTTCTGTGGCAACAAATTTGTTTCCAGCTGGGTTCTCTTGGATTTTGATCTGGGGTTGCTTAGGCTCAGATCTGTCACCATGCCGGAGGCAAATGGAAATGCAAAACTTATCTGGTCTACTGGTAATGGAGGGGGCACTCTGCTGCTGTTAGAAATGATGTCCTGGCATTCTTCTCTCAAAAATTGCTACAGACAGCTGTTGCTGCTAAAATGAGCCTAGTCTCTCATTTCTGAACATCATTGCTCTATTCCATGAGCTTTCAAGCTTGCTTTCTCTCACATTGTTTGCTATGGGCTGGCAGTAAAGACACATAGTTTTGAAGAGAGGTTAGGTAGCTAACAGAGGAAAGGGAGGCCAAAACTGACTGTATTACAAAAGTTAATGCAATCAAACTATCAAATTTAAGTCACTTTAAATGCTAAAATGGGCAACATCAGTAGGGAAGAATGGAAATATTATTACAGTGATCTCCTGGTTTGGCTTTCTTATAATTCAATATTTTAGTAACAATTTGAATTTGATCATTTTATATCTGGAAACATTTTGTCTTCCATTTGCCAAAAGAAGGACAGTTTTTACTCTGTGATGGATAATGATTTTATATCTACACATGTATCTAATTAGAGGATGTGTCTGGTTTATGCTCCATGTATAAAAATTGATCAGACATACCTTTCAAAATATCAATTGTCTTTTAATCTCACAAGAAGCTTAAACAAAAGTTCCGTTCCTTATCATGTCAGGACATTATTATTTGGAATTTGAACTTGTGTCCAAATTTCAGGGGTGGTCTTACACCTTTACCCCAGAGCAGGACCAGAATTTCTCAAATTTAGAATCCCACATCTCCTGTGTCAGCTTTTCCATTCCCTGCCTAAGAGTTCATTAGAACTATCCCTGTAAAGAGTATTTGATGCTTTCCCTTTCTCTAGTCAGATTCGTGTTGGGAAGCATGAATGGTTTACAGTAACCTTTCATTGCTTTTGCTGAGTTGCTTCTCTGATACTCAGTTTTCTTTAAAAGAAGACATATAAGAAGGGTCACTTGGTTTGCAAGCGTATGGATGATTAAGTTAGTGCATCCAGGCAGGCTGCTGGGAGTTGTCTTCCAGGTGAGCAGTAGCAAACCTGGTGGGCTCTGACACAGGGAAAGTGGACAGTCCCTGCTCATGTGGATGGTGATGTCATCCAAAGGGTGGGATGGAGAGGTGTTGGAAGGAACATTTAGGCTCTTATGCAGAACACTGAAGAACAGGAATTCAGGGGTGCTGTGCCTGAGGAAGATATACTATATGCAAGGCCAGACAGAGGTATATAGGGAGGTAGTTTCAAAGGAAGAAAAAGGAGGAAGAGAAATTCATACACAGCAGGAAACAGGGGCACTCAGGAGTGAAGGAAGGCCAGACTTTAAATGTTAATGAAATCAAGACACTAATACTTAAAATCCTGTGAGTACTAAAAGGATTTTTAAATTTTCTATTAAGGTAATTGAGGAAATTAAATTTCGGGAAACAAAAACGTAAGCAAGCCTCCAGGTACAAGTGCCAGTACTTTGTTTAGGATGGTTTATCCTGTGGGGACTAGGTTGTTGGATTCCTGTACCCTCAAGTGAAAAAAAAAACACCAAACCCAAAGGAAGGACCAAAGTTTTCAGTCGTCATCTAGGGAGCAAGAACAACAACGAGGGAAAGAACACAGGAAGACCTTCTACAAGGAGCGCTGCTTCTACATAATTGTGATAAGTCTGAGAAATAATGCTGGAGAACATGCCTTACATGCAAGTATTGACTCAGATCTACAGGAAACTTGGTTAATCTCCAAAAGGGAAACTGCAAAAAAGGAGGAAGCTTAGTAACAGCATTAAAAAGGGATAGCTTAGAAGAGTTGAATCTCTACAGGCTAGATGGGGATTATTTGAAGACATACACAAATATATGTACAGAAACACACACACCCCTTCCATACTGGATCCAAGGAATAAATACAGAAATGCAGAACAGGAGCCCCAAAAGACTCAACTGATTCTGAAAGGAAACGAGCACAGTTAAGCAGCAGTGTGTGGAAGGGCGGATGGTGTGCTAGACTAGGAAGAATTACATCTAGAACAGAAACATGCTTGAAATACACCATGGGGATCAATATAAGCCATAAACAAACGTAGTACAAGGCACAAAAAGAACTATTGTAGTTTTAAATAGCAACAGTGCGCAAGGTTCTAGGTGCTTCAGTTTAAAGGTCTCCTATTTTGTGATGAATTTCATCTCTTTGATTAAAATAAATCCAAACAGAAGAAAAAGAATGAAGTCAAAGAAAAATGAGGTGAGGAAGGGAAAAATCTCCAAATATTTGAAACAACTTTTCACTTTACCGTGTCTTAAAACTTTTGCTGTACAGAATGAATTATATACTGAATCATATAATCAGAAAATAACATTTAAAAGAGATTAATTTATTGAATTGTTTGCTGCTCTGTGGAATAATGAAAATGTTAACATTTTCCTTGAACAGGAGATGTGGTCAGTATCTTTAGACATGGCATTGTTTCAACCACATTTCAGTTAGCAAGCAAAATTTTTCTCTCAGACAACCTCTGTTATTTGTCAGATTTTGTTAATCAGATATTGATTATTGATGTCCCACGCTACTGCTTGTCAGCAGCACTGCAAAATCCACTGAACGACTGGTAAAGAAGGAGAGGAGAAAAAAATTGTACAGGTGGATGTTTGCTTGCTTTGCAGACTACTTGTGGTTAATAGTTCTGTTTGGAGGCTGTGATGTGCTGGTACTTGGATTTAATTATACCTTGTTCTCTCTGGAGGCAGTGGCATTATGAAAGATAATTTTGTCCTTGCTTTTGTCTCCAACTTCTTAGTTTTTGAACAAATGTTTTCCCTTATAACTAGTGAATGATGTTGGGGAGGCTTGACAGAAGGTCCTGCTTTGCATGTCATCAGCGACCTCTTCCCTTTCTGTGAGAGGAAATCGGTAAAGATATACATCAACTATGTCTGCATAGTGTCATTAACATCTGGGTGAAGACAGAGACTAACAGCTGGTTCACTTTGCTCACTCTTGGTGTGTGGATGCTGACCCGTACAGGATGCTGGCAGTGTGCTGTGACCCACATGGTGTAAATGGGTGGCTCTGGCTTAGGTGCTGAGAAATCTGTGGAGTGACTCTCACAGAGCCAGGATTTCTTTGGGCAGTTGCTCTGTGAAGCAATAGCTGTATGGCAGTGCCAGGGTTAGAGGGGCATGTGAGCAAACCAAGGAAGGGAAAAAATCATCAAAATGCAATACAGAGATGACCCAAACCTTAAATCACTGATTTTCTATGCGAGACATCTGGTATTGCCTGATGGAGCACAGTGCTGGTGTCAGAGCAAGCTGCAGCATCAGAAGAGGCAGTAATACGGAGTTTGGAAAATGAATCAGAAGAGTGATTTTCCCCAGACTCATTTAGTTCAGAAGGGTAAAGTTCCTATTTCTCAATCCCAAGCTACAACACAGTTGTTCCAGTCCTTGTTCCTTACTGGTAATATCGCATGTTGAGCATTGCTTGTGTAGCTTCTAATCAGCAAGATCTGCATAATCTTGGCTTTTCTTGCATTGTCATTTTAAATGAAGATCAGGGCACAGATTAGGGATTATAAACAGTTCCGTTGGCTATGAATGATGGTTACTTACATGTGTGCTACTTGTGCAATAGACAGGACACTGCTTTGGCTTTTGTGTCAAGGAGAGTTGTCAGGGAGAGGGAGGTTGGCTTGCCTGGGGTTTTAGTTGAGAATAAAGGAAGAACTGGAGTTGCTACCTAAAGAATACAGGGATTTAAGATTTCTGTAGAAAGTGGTGTGGTGTGTTTTCCTCCACCCACTGTCCTGTACTCAAGCAAGTCATCTGCAAAGCCTCAGGGAGATGTCCCCTGTGGGTAGGAGCTAGTCACAGCATTTAGTGGTGAAATATTTGGTGGGTCATGTCATCCACCTGGGTGATCTTTAATAGCAGGAAGGAGGGGGCAGATGAGGGTAATTTTTAAAAGCTGTGAGGCAGCTAAAGCATGACTAATTTCTGTTATGTGATTCACCTCCCTGATATCACTTGACTGTTTGCCTGAAGTTACGCATCGTATGAACTTTTTTTTACCATAAATAGGGATTTTCCAAAGTGTCATCTCTTTTCAGCACCTCCTAGTGCTCAGCCAGTTGTTCAGACCTTGCATTTGGTAAAAAGGCCCTAATCCTAGGTAAAGAATAAGTAGTACTCATATATTGGACTGACTGTGCTTATCCTACCTGCCTTCTTTACTCTTCATGACAAGTTGTTGTTTATATGTGCAGGCCTTGTCTGAGAATGCCAAAGTCATAAAAAGCTAAAATGAAATATTACAGCAGCAGAACATGGATGTTTTGTATTAATTTTTGTGCATGCGAAGTCATGCAGGTTGCACTTGGATATAGCTTTCATTCTTAAAAACTTGCAAAATTAAGAACATTTCATAAAAAATTATTAGAAAGTGATGATTTGTTTCAAAACAAAATTCCTCTGTACAAATTATTTTACTTCATGTCAGATTTATACAGTTAGTTTCCATGCTATTGCATGTTGCTAGGGAAGGCAAGTTACACCACGTCACCTGACAAACAGTAGTGGAGAACAGAATGGGGAAGGTCCTGAGAGTTCCCCAAACATTTCTTTGCCTTCAAGGGACATCACCTGCACCATTCTAAAGTTTGCCAAACTTCAAGAGCTTCTGTGAGGGCAGCCCTACATCCCATGCACCGTCCATCTCGGAGCTTCAGTTGCCTTTGTTAGTGGAAAGATTTTCATGGCGTCTAACCCAGCATCTCTCATGTTTGCAGCAATTTTTAACTCCTTTAAAGGTTTTTGCTGTGTTTGTTCTCAGTCTGGTCTTCTTTATACTAAACAAGCCTGAGTCCCATGAAACCCTCAACTATCCCACCACTGTGGGCCAGATGGCATCTGAAGTTTTACTGTTTAGATATTTAATGTACCAGCTTACTTCAGACGTTGGAGAAATTTGGTGAACAGAAATTAAGAAGTTGGGACAAATTCCCAGAATATCAAAGTTCAAGCAAAGACAGAGGTTTACCCAATGCTGTGAATAATTGCATGTTTGTTAGTCCAAATTGGACATCAGTGACTAATTTGTCTTTTGTTTATGTGGGTTCTGATAAAATGTTGCTGGCTTCCTTTGACAAAAGGTTTATAAATGAAGTCATACAATAATGACAAAAGTAAAGTCATTTGTCATTTACAGAATACTTTCATGGTTTCCGCCCACTGAAAGAGATACAGAATAATAATTATTGCACACATAAGTTCATGTTAGAAGTGTCCACTCACAAGTTAACAAACACTGAATGGGTTTTGAGTGCCCCACAGCACAGTGTCCTACTCACTATCAACTTGTCTTAAGGAAACTCGTCTGCAAGGGAATGTAATTTTGAATTTGTGAAGACAGAGAAATGGAGATTGCATAGTTTGGTTCCTGAAATATTTAGAATTTTTCCTAATTTGTCTGTGTATCTCTAAGAGTGCAAAAAGCTTCAGAGACTTCACCAGTGGAGAGTAGAAAGAACACCTGATTTGTGCCCTTTAAGTACTGCATCCCACTGTAATTCTTTACTTCTCAGCAATAACAGAGTGAACCTAAGTGCGTTGCTATTCAACTGCTGCATAGCAATATTCCCCATTGCATACTGACCATCTGATTTTATCCTTTTTTTTTTCTTTTTTTTCTTTTTTTTCTTTCCAAGATTGGTAATTTTGCATTTGCCCTCAGTAGATTTTGTTTTGTTTTCAGATGAAGGACATCTTAAATCCTGTTATGTGTTGCATACTCCTTCCCAAGTCAGTATCATTTGCTGATTTAGTTAAGTGCATTTTCTATCCCATTCTGAATGGGATAGAAATTACAAAATTGAGAATAGATGAAAATGCTGACTAGCATCCTGGAAAGGGCAGACTATTGAACACTAACCTCAGCCCATCATTCCAGATCTACAGGTGGCTGCTTTCTGAATGTGGTTGTTTACCATATCTGGCAGTACATAATGCCTTTACAAATAACATGAAAATGAACATAAGGTTGTGTCAGAAGTCTTCATAAAATCAAGGTGTATGACACTTGTTGCTTTCTCTGTAGCTATTCAGCCACAAATCTCATCAAACAAGGAAATGAGAGTGGTCTGACACTAGTTTCTTCTTGAATCATGTATCTGTTATTGCAGCAGCATCTCTAAAGCAGCCTCCCAAGCTGTTTGACTGCAGTACTGCTGCCCTTGCTGCCCCTGTGTCTCCCCCCGGCTTTCATCAGCGCTGAAATGCAGCTGCTGACTCTATTGCTTCTCAAGTCCTGCCTTCCCTCATGCATCAATACCCCCAGTGTGTGGGGATTCTCTGTGAGAAGGAAATTATTAGGGCATCACAGGAGCAGGAAGGTGTTGAGAAGAAGGCCATCACATCTGAAATCAGGCTGAAGAGGCTATGAGGACAGGGATGGCACAAAGCTGTGGCAGGTAGTTTCTGTGAGCTGAGGAACTGACATGATGGGATGATATTTGAGTGCGGTGCTAGACACCCTCAAATATTTGAGTATAGGGCTAGACTGTCCATTGGCAGGGAGGGGAAGCAATAGGTTCATGGATTAATCAGGCAAGATGAGACCAGATTTCACTGCTGTCCTTTATTGTTTCTGAGTCCCTTTTGCTTTCTGCTTACAGCAGAAAAGCAGCAAAGTGATCAGCAGCCTGGCAAGTCTGCATGTTGCAAGTAAAATAGGGCCCATCCATGCCTGTCCTGGTCCTCCTACAGAAAGCTATTAGGACTGATGCCAGAGCTTCTCCCCTCTTTCTGACAGGATGAGAAGTGCAATTGCTAACCCCAGCCCAACTTAATCTTTGCCCAAATTATGGCAGGATTCACTTGAGGTGAGTCTCCACAGCTGGGAGTCACTTCTGTAAATACATGGAGATATATATATATATATGTTGGTTGTCTAATGACTTGTTCTGGTTGAAGCTAGGTTGAGTGCTTTGTAATTCTCCAGTTACTCTTTTTCACAGAAAGTTATGTCTGTTTTACTGCAATCTACCATAATTTCTGAAACATCATCAGCAATAGTTCACAAATTGGTTTAACTAATTCCCTAGACTTTCGCAATATCTGTTAGCCTTTGCTTATCTATTTATTCTTTGCCCCCATCCTTACTCTTAAAAACAATTTTGTTAGATACCGAGTCACAATTTTGATTCTGAAGATCGGAATAAAAATTAAGTATTTCAGCTATGTTTAGATCTATAATTCATACTTGTGCCTCATTGTATTTGTCTTTTCCTTTACTTTTCTTGTGTGTTAGTAGAGACATCCTACATTATCTTTCATTGTGCTCTCTGCTTCTTCAAGTTCAACCCCACAGCAACAAAGCAGGGACACTTTTCACTAGACCAGGTTGCTCAGAGTCCTGTCCAACTTGACCTTGAATGTTTCCAGGGATGGGGTATCTACCAGCTCTCTGGGCCACCTGTTCTTATATCTAATCTTAATCTACCCTTCTTTAGTTTAAAACCATCACCCTTTGTCCTGTTGTTACATCCTGTCCCCATCTTTCTTATAGGCCCCCTTTAAGTACTGAAAGACTGCAATGAAGTGTTCCCAGAGCCTTCTCTTCTCCAGGCTGAACAGTGAGAGTTTATTCATAGGAAGAAACTTTCTTCTTCAGCCTTCCTTCCTAGGAGAGGTGCTCCAGCCCTCTGACCATTTTCTGTGGCCTTCCACTGGGCCTGCTACAATAGGTCCATCTTTTACACCATAGTTCTTCCAATTGAATCTAAATATTATTGTGCCATTTCCTCGTACTCATTCACACACGCTGATTTCCACTTTCTTCTACTTTTTTTGTTTGGGTTTTGTTTTGGGTTTTTTTTTTTTCCCCAAATTTGCCCTTAGCCAGTCTCTGCTCATTTTATATTGTTTGACCGGTTCCTAGTTTCTTCTGTTGGTCACCACTTCCCACACTCCTTACCTGTCCTTATTCTTCCAAGCTTTGTGAACTAGGATCAAACCAAGCTGACAAACCCTCAAGTGTTGGGTCAAAGCTTAGTGTGTATATTTAAGGGCTGGTGTTTGTGTAGGTAATGATCTGAGCCAAATCCTAAACTGAAACAATCTCAGGTTTCTGGTTCCAAGGTATGCAGCACAGTTCAATTCCTGCTATGACAGTGGCTCAGGGCTGTCTGTGGTGTATGACAGCTGCAGGGTCAGATTAAACATCAAGAGAGCTACTGTCACATAAAGGCGCACGACCATGTTACGCTCCCTGTTCATGGAAATGAGTGCTTTGAGGATGAGACAAGCTGTGCACACAACTTTTATAAGTTCCTGCAAGGAAGTCCTTTGGCATAGTCCCGTTTGTCTCTGAGAAAAATATGTAGGTCTGATTGCAGACAGATTTCTTATGAAGGAAATTGTAACCATGTTCTCTGAACCTGAAGAAACCCACCCAGGCTCCATGCTAATACGTGGTCTGAGCTGAAGAGGCTGCTGCTGGAAGTGGCTCTGAGCTATTTCCTGTGCTGCTGCCAGCAGACAGGGCTTAACGTGTGAGCTGCTCCATGGTTCAGGATGCAGGGGGAGTCATGTTCTTATCAACAATTAAAGCACAAAAGAGTTGGGAAAGAAAAGAACCTGTTGTTGAACTGTCTAATTGAGTAATGAAAGTTGGCTTGTTGAAACCAAGTGAGGCACTCTGAAGCCCAGGGATCTTTGGCTCTATTTTTAATTCAGGAACAAGAAAATTGTTTGGAGCTTATGTAGATGGTGAGAGTCTTCTAATTTGTTTACAAGACTTGAGCTCAGATGGGTATCAACTGAAAGTTGTGGGCATATATGAGAGAGAAATACTGCCTGGAAATGTCTGCAGCCCCATGATGCTGAAGGTGTTACATAAACTATGCTCTAAAAGAAAAAATCACACAGCTGCACTATTTCCATATTCAAGCAAAAAGAAATGGCTCTGTGTGTGTTCCTGTTCATAAATGCTTTCAGCTTTATGAGTATCTGCACCCCAGATGTTTTTCACACAGAAGCTTCTTTTCCTCCTGCTTCCAGTATCCAAAGGAAGTAAGTAAGTAATGGACATATTCATCTTTTCTCTCCCATACTTTGCATCACCTTTCCTTCTAGTTCCACTTTTCCAGAGAGCTTGTCAGGTATTGTGTGTTACGTTCTTAATAACAGGGTGGGTTCTTCCACACCAGTCTGTTTAGCACTGCCATTGCAGTACTTTGATACCAGTTTTTTCATATCATTCAGTTTCACTGCCTTGGCTGATGCAGAGCTATGCTTCACATACTCGGTGCTGGGGATAGGGGAACTGCCTTTATATCTCCCATTTGGCTACAGAGCCTGTCCCTAGCCAGGCACAAGGGGTCAGAGGTCACAAAGGTGTCCTAGACCCCATGTGCAGAGGAGACTGAAAGAAGGGAAGGATTTCCTGGCTCACTGCTGCCGCTGACCAGAAGAACAGTACAAGACAGCTGTTGCACAAGCAAGAGTCTGGACCTTAGTATTTCCATTCTTGTCTTTGAAGCTGGGGAGGGTTTGTTAGCACAAGGCAAATTGATTTGTAACAGCCAGCCTTCTCTTCCTGTCCCCTGAAGCACTCCAGCACTTCCTCCTGGAGCAGGAAATGATGCTGTAATCACAAGTTTTTAGAATATGAGCGTGATGCCATATCAATGAGATTTTTGCTGTCTCCTTCCCATCCTGCATTTTGGCAAGACTTGTAAGCTAATCAGAAAGGATTTTTATGGCCATGTTCTCCATGACATTAACATAAGTTAATAAAAACATTTTGAGTTTTTAGAGGAAAAGGGTAATTTTCAAAAAACTCTGCAACTGTAGCGTACATCTGCTTTTTCTCATCCTGTGATCCACACTGACTCACTGGGTTACACTGAGCAGAACTCGCAGCTGCTGGACTGTGCTAGGCCTATAAAGACAGTTCTGACTTTTCATAATTGTTGACGGCTTTTGAATTATTAGTTGACCTCATCAACAGGAACTGGACACTGACTGGATACTTCTAGTTGGGAAATTAGATGATAGATCCCATATGTTTAGGCATTTTAGACTACAACTAGGTGTGCTAATCCTGTGCAGGCAAAATCTTATATGTGAAAGTTGCAAAATTATTATACAGAAATGAAGTGGTATCAAATGCAAACATAAATACAATTGTACTTGGCCAGGAGCTCTGAGTGGAAAAGACAGGATGGGACAAGTAGGTTATCAAACCTGCTTCAGCAGATTCTGTGCTCTGTTCTTGCAGTTGAGGAGCTAGGTCTCATGGAGACAGAAGAGCTCTATGGTGGTTATGAAGCTATTTAGAAACTGGGAAATTTGTACATCAGTGATTAATTTCTGTGGTACACATCTGAGCTGATAACGTTATTGTTGTTTCATGGGAAGGTTATGGCAATTTCTTTGAGAAAACTTCTAACTGAACCATAGGTATCTGTGACTGGATATCTTAAGCCTTTCTCCCTCTGTGCTTGATTATCTGATTGCTGTGCCATCCACAGTGGAGAGGTGTCTCTTAACCCCCAAAGGAGCTGCGTGAGATTGAGAGGAGGAGGACAGAGATTGCACTGTACTAGACTTGACTGGTCTTTCATACAAGTTGCATTGGACAATGAAGTCAGAAGTTTTAAGAGAGATGAGCTTATATTGGCCTGTTGTTTCAAGACTGAAGGCAACTGAGATCCCGTAGAATACTTCCACCAAACCCAAGGCCAGTGCTCTGTCAGTAAGAAGAAAATAAAGATAAGCAAAGGAATGAAAACAACATTCTAATTCTTAAATATTTACATGTGTCCTTAAGTTTGCTTTGATTTCTATGGGCCTGTACTGCACTGGTTGAAGAAACTAGAAACATTGAAGTTCTTTGCAGGTTTCACTTATTTCAGCTGGGCAATTCTTTACTAACCTAAACAAAGTGATTTTCTTTTTAATTTCTACATGAGTAGAGCCCACTACTGCTTAAAAAAAACACTTATTAAAGAAAAAATAAGGACATGAACATCCTCAAATGATGCAACTGACGTCAATATTACTGCGACATGGTTATGTTTCATAAGGGTTGCCTTGGAAAAAATGCCATGTTCCTAGACAGAACAGAAAATGATGACAACAATGTAAATTAGGATGGTAAACCAGAAAAAGGAACAAGGCCTTATACCTTATCTTTGTCCTGGATAGAGCTGTCTCCTTTTGAAGCCATGCTAACTGAAGCTGTAGGAAGAGCACACAAATTGTTAACCTTACAAAAGTATACATCACAACTGTGCATTTGGGAAGAGTCTTGCTGTTCTGCATCATCAGGTAAAACAGTCCCCTTCAGGCTGGGCACAGTTTGCATCACTATTTACCAGTTCTGAGCATTTGTGCCCATGTGAATATATCATATGAGGTGATAAAATGCTGAACATGATACTTCGTTTAGTCTAGGTTTTAATCACTGTGAGCTGGCTCAAGGCTGACCACTTGTCCTAGATGACTTCAGTGTTAACCCATTGTCAGCGGTGGGTTTTGTGTCTTAAATAGTAATAATATAAGATGGGAATGATTTGTATGGGTATGAGCTTGAATTAAAGAAGATTCTCCAGGTGAAAACAATTACATTTATATTCAATAAAGATGAAAAAGAAAGATACAGCTGGATAAGTAGTAGCAGTAAATGACTGTTGATGGCAAATAAGGAATCTGCAATAGCATATCCTGTAGGACTGAGACCATGGGGGTAATTTGTGCCAGATTTTTACAGGTTCCTTTTGAGAGAGAATGACAGCTTGCTTTCAGGATTGTGCTTCTACATAACTGTAAGGGAAACTGCTAAAAATTCCTTTTTTTATTTTTTTTTTTTTGTATATATATGGACTTGATAACATATGCCTACTAACATTCAGATTACT